>CM044964.1:22053805-22231793 GCA_024516035.1 Bactericera cockerelli | reverse complement strand
TTTTTCCTCATTAATTTGAGTTTGTGACCACATAATAATAAGACCCTGAGGGTTAGGTGGTAGAATATGCTTTGAGCATTAACCTCGCCTGGTGGTTACCTTTGACTAACTAAAGAGTCTTATTATTGTATTAAAATAAAATAAAATTAATGGAGCGGGGATGCTTCATTTTTATATATAATTATTATTTTTATTATTTGATGATTGACTGTGTAAATATTAATAAAAAGGATTTGTTAAAAAATAAAATTGATTGATTGATTATTATATTATATTACATTTTGCTTCCATTGGTATGTATCTACTTATACAGGGTGTGGTAGAGTGCCTCAAGATAGTCACAGCAGAGAAGTCGCGTCGCATTGCCAAGTTTGCGTTTGACTACGCCACGAAGAACAACCGGAAGAAGGTGACAGCGGTGCACAAGGCAAACATCATGAAACTCGGGGATGGACTGTTCCTGAAAAGTTGTCAACAGGTATATTAAACAAGTCTAATAAATCAATTATTTAATTTTTGAATGACAGCATAGTAGGCAAAGCTTCCGTGGCGTAACGGTTGTGACTACTGCCCGTAGTCCAGAGGTCTTGAGTTTTCATTATGTGTAGAAATGTTGCCATTAGACTACAGTCCATTAGAAAGGTCTTTCATATATATCCATCATATAATCCTCTTACCTACCACTGTGATATAGGTATCAAAAGTAGAAAAACACAACTCAGAACAGTCCGCTCAGAAGAATTCAGGATCTTGGTAACAATATCGGCAGTACAGGGATCGATATTTTCAATTGAACTATGCAGGAGATCATAGACATGAGTCTTTCAATGGAATAGACATGCTTAGTCTTAAGGTTTTATTTTTATTTTATTTTCTCAACTCCATAGACAAAAAAAATCTTTGGTTATCTCACGGACACGGAATTATTATTATTCCCGGTCTGTGCCGGTAGCTCAGTGGTAAAGGTGGCACTCTGTGATTCCAGAGATTCTAGAGGTCGTGGGTTCGAAACCCAGCCGGGACATAACAAGTTATCCTCCCATATGGGATTTTTACCACATAATACCGTCTTGGGCTTACCGCTGGAATAATAGGACTTTAATGGTCCTAATCGGGCAGTATAAATAAGACGATATTATTATTATTGTATTCTAGATTGAGAAGCTGTACCCAAAGATTCAATTCGAACAGATGATTGTCGACAACTGTACGATGCAGATCGTGTCCAATCCTCATCAGTTCGACGTCATGGTGATGCCTAACTTGTACGGAAACATTGTGGACAACTTGGCCTCGGGTAAGTTTTATTTATACAACAAAATACGGGCGAACCCATTGCTAACTATACAATAATTTGTTCCTAGCTATAAAAAAAAAACATATTAAAGTATAAAACTAAAAAATATTCAGATAATAACTTGTCTGTCAATTATTAGCCTCCTTGTAAAGATGGTGGTAGAAGTTCTGAATTATTCCTCCACTGTCTGGCTACCATTGTGCACGATGACGCCACCCTATCATGATTATATACAATAAAAACTTATTCAATTCAACAAAAAACAACAACAAAGTAGATATATTTTTGTTGTTGTGAAAATGAGTTATTCATGTGATTTTTATTTTATTTTAATAATATTGTAATAAATGGGAATACATCCCGTCAGTTCTTGTTTAAAAAAAAACATAGAGGCGAATGGACCGTCACACCCCTATGATTTGTTTGGTTCACAGGTCTGGTAGGAGGAGCAGGAGTGGTAGCGGGAGCTTCCTACAGTCCAGAGTGCGTCGTGTTCGAACCTGTGAGTCCAACTATTTTAATTTCCATTTGTCCTTATAATAGGAGAATAAAACGTAGTGCATATGCATTTTCTAGTTTTTTTATATTTATTTAGGGTTTTATAGACTTTATTTTATTTCTTCTATGTGTAATTGTGTATGTATATATGATTTTATTTGTGGTGAAGCATAAGGCCTCTTCACAATTTTTGTTGGTAGCGCAGCATTACTAAGAGCCTCCTTCACATTTCGAATTATTCTATTACATTAATTTCTTTTTACTCTGGTAATGCCGCCACTGGCGTCATTACCAGAGTGTTACTCATACAAGTAACTAATTATTTGATAATAATGATTAGTTACTCATACAAGTAACTAATCATTTTTCCTCACGAGGTATGAGTGGACCGCGAACATTCAAGTACGGAGCAGAAAAATTCTTGCCCGCTGGGGATCGAACCCAGGTCATCATGCGTGCAATGCCTAGCGCGCTAAATCACTCGGCCACGGTGACTACGGCTTTATTTTATTTCTAAGCCATGAAACAGCAGCTATTGAAGACGTTTTTGTAGTCTATGCTAGAGTTCACCCATCCCGTACTGATTTAAATACAGAAGGGAAGTGAGGTTCTATGTTTAAATTAAACCCCTTAGGCCGGGATCCCACTGACTGCAACATTTTGTCTCGCAACGTTTCTTGCTCGGCTCTTTTTTTTAGAATCAAATGAGATCGAAACCCTCTACTTACTTGTTATAATAACTAGCCAACTACCGACCTCAGTAGCTTGATCGATAACGCGGCGAACTAGCAATCTGGAGGTTGGCGGTTCGAGTCCCAAGTTGGGCAAAAATTTAGTAAAGTGAGTTTGAGTAGTTGTGAAGTCACGATTTTGATCAACACAAATAAGGCAAGTTAAAAAAATAAAAAATATTTAGGTAAATAAATAGCCTATGGCTTTCTCTTCCACTCAACCCTAATACCAATACCTATCTCCCCCACTGCAATAGAATATGCAGTGAACCAAGGGGCGAGTTTAAAGCCTGTGGCTTTCTCTTCCACTCAACCCTAATACCAATATCTATCTCCCGCCCCCTAGGGCGCAAGACACACCTACGTGGCTTTCTCTTCCACTCAACCCTAATACCAATACCTATCCCCCCCCCCCCCCCCCCGCAGGGTGCAAGACACACCTACTCAGAAGCGGTGGGCAAGAACGTCGCGAATCCTACCGCTATGCTGCTGTGCTCCACCAAGATGTTGCGACACGTGAACCTGCAGTACTACGGAGACATGATCGGCAACGCTGTGAACCGGGTGCTCAAAGCCGGCAAGGTAATATGTGCTCCATGGATTTCAGAAACAATAAGTAGGAAAAATAAATAAAAAAAGATATGAGAAAGGGTTGGGTGGAAGAGTTTGCCATACAAATAATAAAATATAATATTGTAAATTAACCCTCTAATAGGGTTATTCACCCATTATAAATAAATAAATAAATAAACAACATAGAGGCGAATGGACCGTCACACCCCTATGATTTGTTTGATTGGGCAAGAACGTCGCGAATCCTACCGCTATGCTGCTGTGCTCCACCAAGATGTTGCAGTACTACGGAGACATGATCGGCAACGCTGTGAACCGGGTGCTCAAAGCCGGCAAGGTAATGTTTGCTCCGTGGATTTCAGAAACAATAAGTAGGAAAAATAAATAAAAAAGTATTAAAAAAAAAGATAATAATAATAATAATATCATCTTATTTATACTGCCCGATAAGGACTATTAAAGTCCCATTATTCCAGCAGTAAGCCCAAGACATATTATTATGTGGTAAAAATCCCAAATGGGAGGATAACTTGTCATGTCCCGGCTGGGTTTCGAACCCACTACATCTGGAATCCTTGGATTCACAGAGTGCCGCCTTTACCACTGAGCTACTGTGGTCTTTTTTTTTAAAGCTTTATTAGGTAGAACAAAAAAATATATACAGTAGAACACAATGAAATATAAAGAAAAACAAAAAGATTACAACAAATATACAAGAAGGAAAAAAAAAGAGAGAAAGGTCCTACCTAAAGGGCGGGGTTATTGCCTGTGGCAATCTCTTCCACCCAATCCTTATGCTTGCTTGCTCCGTGGATTTCAGAAACAATAAATAGGAAAAATAAATAAAAAAGTATTGAAAAAAAGATATGATAAAGGGTTGGGTGGAAAAGATTGCCATACGCACCTGGCTGGGGGATGTTAAACAGGAAGAAAACCAGTGTCTCGCTAGAGGACTATAAACAGAGAACAGACTAGTCAACCCTTACAAGCCAGGCTAGCTTGCAGTTTCCTAAGGTTTTAATGGCTTATAAAGAAAAGTCTATGTCCTCATGATGGTTGATCGCACATAGAAATATGTGGTTCAGGACGAGCCAACTTTGAAATAAAGTTGGCTGGAGACCATCACTCACCCCTCCAGCTGCAGCCAAGCTGGCTACAACAACAACAATAACCCCGCCCATTACTTAGGGCGGGGTTATATGTTATAATATGTTTATATATATTTTTCTTTTTTATTGTATAATATATATTGTTTCCATTTTTTAATTGTTATAAGAATTATTTGTACTGCACATGTATCTTTTTATATCTAATAAAGTGTTTACTAATAGTAATAAAACAAGTATGATAACTCACTGTCGAATATTTCGTACATGCACCGGGTACCTAATAACAAAGACATTGGGTTGGGTGGAAGAGATTGCCATAGGCAATAACCCCACCCTTTAGTGAGGACATATGTTTTTATATATTTTCTATTCTTTTTCATTTTTATTGTATAATATGTTGTTTCCATTTTTTTTTTTTTTTTTTTTTTTTTTTTTCATTGTTAAAATAATTATTTGTATGTACATAGAATAGAATATAGAATAGAATAGAATAGAATATACCTTGTTTATACTGCCGAGGTAAGACTGAAAAGTCCCTTTACTCCAGCAGTCAAACAGGTCTTATATATTTTATAGGATAAATGTACATAATGTCCATTTATACCTAATAAAGCGTTGTATAATAATAACAAAGACTTACCTTGTTCCCAGGTGAGGACCAAGGATCTGGGGGGCCAGTCCACCACTCAGGAGTACACCTACGCCGTCATAGCCAACCTCAAGTAGACAACCCGACGCCTTCGTCTCCGTCCCTGAATCATCCCCTGGGAGAAATCCTCCTGGGTTGAATCATCTCTTTGTATGAATCCTGGCCTCATTCGTCCCCCCCCCTGAGAAAATACCTGGAGCTTACCTTAATTTTAATCCTATAAATATCCATACACGGGAACATATCCCGTAAATTCTTGGAAAACAACCCTTTTAAATGATTCTCTTTTTAATATTTTCCTGGCTTAAATCAGCCTTTCATATGAATCCTGGCCTCATTCGTTCCCCTGAGAAAATACCTGGGAGCTTACCTTAATTTTAATCCTATAAATATCTATACACGGGAACATGTCCCGTAAGTTCTTGGGAAAAAATCCTTTTAAATGATCCTTTTTTTAATATTTTCCTGGCTTAAATCAGCCTTTCATATGAATCCTGGCCTCATTCGACCCTTGAGAAAATACCTGGACCTTAATTTTAATTTTATAAATAAGAACACATCCCGTAAAATCTTGTAAAAAAATCCTTTTAACATCATGTTTATCCCCAGGGGCCACAATACAAAGGATTGTCTCTCAATTTGAGAGACGTGGCCCCCAGAAGGTTTGTTTTTTATAGGGGACCACGTCGCTCATATTGAGAGACACCTACTTTCTATTTACGTTTCAATTCTTCCAAGTGTGATCTAGTGTCACGCAATATGAGAGACGCGGCCTCTCAAAATACCAAACTGTCTCTCAATATTAGCGCCGTGGCACACAATGTGTTAAATGGATCTTTAAGAAAATCCCTTAAATATTTCCCTGGCTTAAACCATCCCTCATATTGGATCCTGGCCTCATTCGTTTGCTGAAAACATGCCTGATTTTTTGAGCTTTTCCTATTTTTAATCACACTCTTAGATAAATCCTTGAATATTTCCTGGTTTAAATCATCAATTCTTTCGTCATTCTTTCACTGACTTTTCAAGTTTTTCCTAAATTTTATCATTTTAAATCATCCTCAAAATATTTTCCTGGCTTCAATTCATCCCTTCATATCAATTCTTTCGTCATTCTTTCACTGACTTTTCAAGTGTTTCCTAAATTTTATCATTTTATATCATCCCCAAAATATTTTCTTGGCTTCAAATCATCCCACATATTTATACTGTTAATACTCCATGAAAAAACTATGCTTAGCGCTAGAAGTAACCACCCGACTGGTGTTTTTTCTTGTAAAACTCATCGGAATTGAATTCATGTAAATAATTATGAAATAAAGATTTGTAAGATATTTTATCAAAACACAAATGGCGTGGGAGAATACTTCTACAGGTCGGTATATTTCTATGTTGCCTAAAAGTTTCCTATGTTTGATAACTATATTCTTGTAACAATACTCTTTAAGTTTAAAAATATCTGTCATAACAAGACTCGAACCCAGACCTCTTGATTAGTAGTTCTCCACTCAGCCAGCTAAGTGCCTGGTAAACAAACACCAGAGAAATAGTTGGTCTACTAGCAAAACAACATTAAGGTATACATTGACACCATTGAGAGTGATAAATGTGGTGAGGGAACACCCTCTCACATCCTAATCAAGTCACTCACAAGAATGCTAACTCTTGTATACTCAGGACAAGAGCTGGAAACAAACACTGTGAACTTAAATAACACCTGCTAAAAATTTTGGCTGTATCCGATCTGCGGTCAAGTGGTAGATGTCTAAAAATGGGACATCCGAACTGCGGTCATAGAAACATCCGAGCTGCGGTCACTAATATATCGTAACCCTACTATATTCTTGAGGCATGGCCTTCTATGTATCTTTAGTGCAGCAGACGTTTTTGAAAGTGAAGAGTGAGCTGAATGGGGTGCAATAGTTCTAATAATGGACGCAGCACACAGGAATTTCTTTTAGAAAAGACCCCCAGATATATAATGTAAGTACCTGGTTGAGTGATGTAGGGGTTTCAGAGGAAAACCCATATAAATAACACAGTGACTTAATGACATCTTTTGTTACCACTAGTAAACCTTATTCAAGATAAACTCCTGTTAATATTTAAACTTCAAAGGCAGTATTATTTGAATAAGTTTCTTGAATGTACAACTTTATTTTATTCGTAAAACAAAAATTATAAGTAAGTATTCATCTTCTAAAATTTATTTAAATTTTATTTGTTTCACGTGAAGTTTTGTGTTTGGAACCTCAACGTTTTACAAATAATTTGTAAGTTATATAATTAATTGAAAATTGTCTTTTTTATTGAGTGAAGAATACTGACTTCCATGGAATGTTTACATTCTCGTCTGGCTTACAAAGCCAAGAGGTTTCATATGTATACAATTTACCTCTGGATGTTTATCTGTGAAAGCTATAAGCGTTTAATTTTATTATGTTAGGATAATCATCAGTATCACTTAATAAAACCGAGTTATTTTGTTTAAAAAATAAATATTTATTTTAATCACTTCATTATCTTACTAATCATCATAACATTGAGTATCAGATTGTTGTTGTAACCAGCTTGGCTATAGCTGGAGGAGGGAGTGATGGTCTCCATTTAACTATATTTCAAAGTTCGCTCGTCCTGAACCACATATGTATTTTTATGTGCGATCAACCATCATGAGGACTTGGACTTTTCTTTGTATGCCATTAAACCCTTAGGAAACTGCAATTCCTCACGATACTGCGTTTAGGTACTCATTTTTCCTCACGAGGTACGGGTGGACCCCAAACCTGCAAAGTACAGAGCCTAAAAATTCTTACTCCACTGGTGCGCTACACTCATTATAATATAATAATAATATAACTCTTTAGTGGAAGGTAACCACCAGGCGAGGTTAATGCTCAAAGCATTTTCTACCACCTAACCCTCAGAGTCTTATTATTATGTGATCACAAACTCAAATTAATGCAGGACAATTCACTGGGTGAGATTCGAACCTATGGATACCTACGCTACCTGGATTACCAGACTAGCGCGTTTACCACTTGACTACCTGTGCACAGTGCTTATTAAGAGCAGCGCTACATCTACTTTTTTTTTTTTGCTACTGTCAACACTTTAATCAGAATCAAAATTCCGACCAAAGCAATGCCTGACAGAAATATTGGCGTAAGCTATAAAAGATCTGGTTTCTTGTTCATGTTATTGTAAGTGTGCATTGCAAAAACAAGTGGGGATTTCAGTAGATGGTTTATATTTGTACAATTAGGAATATGGAATAGAGGCTTTTGAGAATGTCTTAGCCTATGGTTAGGGACCCTAATGGTTTTTTCAATAAGATATGAGCTGCTTGATGTTCCATTGCAGATTTTTTGTAAAAGTTTCATCTGCTCAGAGACTCTCCTCTGTGTTAGAGTGTCAAGTGGAAGATTTTCAACAAGCAGCTCATATTCTATATAATTTGGGTAAAGAGGATAAAAGTTATTTTCCTTATGAAATAAGTGCCTAATAAAACGGGCTTGAATACGCTCTAAAGATTTTTTGCCACACTCTGTCAGGGGAAGCCATATAGGACATCCATATTCTAGAAGCGGGCGAACTAACATTAGGTAGAGCATTTTACTGACATCGGGATCAGGTATGAGTTTAGAGTGACGGATAACCATACCCAGTCGTCTAAATCCTTTTTGTACTAGATCATTTCTATGTTTATCAAATGTTAGGTTAGATTGGAAAGTGATACCTATATCCTTATAATTTGAAACGTATTGCAGAGATGTATTATTTATATGATAAGTGAAGAGATGATTAGCTGATGATGTGCTATTTGTATATCTCATTATATTACATTTGGCAGATGAAAGTTAAGTCCTATAGAACTTAGCCATGTTAATACTGAATCTATATCATCTTGAAGCAGTTGACAGTCATTAGCATTATTTATGACCTTAAAGATTTTGAGGTCGTCTGCGTAAAGGAGGACATTTGAGTGCAGTACATGCTTATGAATGTCATTATAAGTTAAGATGAACAGCAAGCTGCTCAATTTGGACCCTTGGATTACACCAGAGGGAGGATTTATTTGACTGGAGAAATGGTTTAAATATTTCACACTTATTTTTCTTTCCTTGAGGTAGTTTGTGAAAAACTCTACATTAGGTTTTGAGAAACCAGCCTTTATTAATGCTGATAAAATAGCACTGTGAGCGAGACGGTCAAAACATTTCTCTATGTCTGTGTAACAGGCATGGACTTCAGCTTTTTCAGCCATGGCACGAGCCACAAAATCACTGAATTCAATAAGGTTAACTGTGGTAGATTTCTTGGGGACAAAACCATGTTGTTGAGTGGAAATTTTATTGAATACGAAACTTGAAATATGATTATAAATAACACCTTCAAATACTTTAGATATGACATTCAAGTTCGAGACCGGTCGATGTCCAGAAATGTTTAGTTCGCCAGATTTTTTGGGGACGGGGGTGACACAAGACTCTTTTAAAGATGATGGGAATATCCCACTTTGGAGTGAAGAATTAAATATGTCTGCTAGAGGGCCTTTGAGATTTCCAGATTTCCAATGCATTTAGAAATAATTTTGGGAGGAACTCCATCTGGACCAGCTGGTTTGTTAATGCGCATTTTCTTTACTTCATTTACAATGTCCTGCTCAGATATACTGTTTAGATGGAAATATTCAGGATCTGTATTAATATTAAAATCTACTGATTAAAATAAAACCAAACATACATATTAACAATCATACCAATATTTAAGTCATTTTATTGATTCTTACAGAGGATCATTTTATATACAGAAAAAAGATGTTAGAAATAGGTACAAATTTTGTATACTCTTCTAGTGCTGCTACCACAATACATTATGCTATAATTTTATCTTAAAATAAATATGATAATAATATAGCCTTATAAGCCCAAGACTTATTATACTGTGGTCGATAACCCAAGTGTGTGGATGTCCTGGCTGGGTTTCGAACCCATGACCTCTGGATTACCAGATCGACGCGACACCTCGACCACTGAACTACCGGGACTGTTAATTATTTGTAAAATACAAGTTATATCAAGCTATTATATTTTTATGAATCTAAAGGAGGGGATGTCAAACACTTCCTAATAAAATTTGCAATACTTGAGACTCGAACCACCGACCTCCAGATTACAAGTCCGCCACCCTATGGATCAAGCTTCCAGATATTTAGTGTACATAATTAAACATCCACTACCAAACCAGCCTCCGTGGCGTAATGGTTGTGGCTACTGCCCGTAGTCCAGAGATCCCGAGTTCGATTCCCGGTAGGGGCAGACTTTTCGAAGAAAATTCCGTTCCCTCCATACACATGAGGCTGGTATTTTCGGCCCTACCTAGGCTGGGTGAGGTTAATGTGGGTAGCTGGTACGATTCCCAGGAAGGTGGGTAAAACCCCCGTCCTGACTTCTTCAAATCAGGACGTTAAAACCAAAGAGAATCAACTGGTCACAATAGATCTAATTAGAGGTTGGTGTGATAATTGGAGCTTCTCTTGTGAAACTCCAACCAGTCGATAATAATAAACATACACCATTAACAATAGGGGCTGCACTTTGCACACCTTCAAAAGATAAAAATATGTGTGTAAAAGTTGCGAAAAACATGTAAAATAATACACGTACCAACAGATATAGTCTTTTACAATGTTTCGAGAAAAAGTCTGCCACTGAATTTCAAATCGGGCAAAAAATGAAAAAATTCGAGTGGAAAAAAGACGAGAAAAGAAAGGGGGTAAAAAAAGAACACCATAAAAAATTTAACTAGAAAGTACAAAAACATACACCAGACACAAGGAAACACCAAAATATTTACGCTGAAATTAATAATAAGGGTTGGGTGGAAGAGATTGCCATAGGCAATAACCCCGCCCTTTAGTTAGGACATATGTTTCTAGATATTTTTCTATTCTTTTTCATTTTTATTGTATGTATTGTTTCCATTTTTTTTTTTTTTTTTTAATGATTAATTGTACTGTACATATGTCCATTTATATCTAATAAAGTGTTGAATAATAATAATAATAGATACTCCGTGAAAGTGAGGGTACAGTTAGGTTCAGCCAAATCCATCTGTGCCTCACAGAAAATTTACTAGCAGCCAATAAGTATAAGTAGTGTTTTTTTTTAGTGTGGGGTTAACGTCGCTTCCAACTGCATGGTCATATCACGACGGAGGTGTTACCCTCCATTCGCAGGAAACTCACAAAACTGCTACCCACATTAACTTCACCCGGCCTGGGTTGGGCCGGAATGCCAGCATCACGGAGACTTCACTTCGCTATACGTAGCTCAACTTCGGTGATCCTACAAGAACCGTTGCATTCAACGCGCCATCAAGGCTAGTAGTAATGCTTTATTTAGGCTGTCAGCGCAAGACAGCTGGTCACATTATGCCAACATAAAGAGTACATGTGAATCAGTGGCGTAGGAAGGGGGGGGAGTATGGGGACTAACCTTTAGTGGACGGTAACCACCAGACGAGGAAGTTAATGCTCAAAGCATTTTCTACCTCCTAACCCTCAGAGTCTTATTATTATGTGGTCACAAACTCAAATTAATGAGGAAAAATTCATGCACTGGGTGGGATTTGAACCAACGGATCCCTACGCTACCTGGATTACCAGACTAGCGTGTTAACCACTCGACTACCAGTGCACGTTTAGTCTGTTCCGTCCTCAAAACGTAGGTCTGACTACGCCACTGATGCGAATACTTTTATTTGGATATACTTTCTATGTTGTAGCCATGAAATAGGAGCTGCTGTAGACGCTTATGGTCTG
This sequence comes from Bactericera cockerelli, assembly GCA_024516035.1. NCBI lineage: Eukaryota > Metazoa > Arthropoda > Insecta > Hemiptera > Triozidae > Bactericera > Bactericera cockerelli. Next base: position 22,220,110 of record CM044964.1, on the reverse strand, counting down.
TGTTGTAGTATGTCTCCCCTCTGATGGGCGAGAAGTGACAATACTTCCAATTAGGCTGATATTTTATCAGCAACCTACCTATATTTTTTTTTGCTCATTTCATTTAACTGTATTTCATGGGTACAATATGTAGGATACTCACAATCAAGGAACGTTTATTAGTTACAGACCTAAATTTTGTAAGCTCTACAATTACATATCTTCTAACTTCGAGCTAGCATTAAAAACTAAAATAAATAAGTAAATACTAATAGAGCTATGCAACATGATAAAACAATTGGCGACAGATTATAAAACATGATAAGGGCCGAATTATAAAACAGGATTAAATTTAAGATATATTTTTTAGGGTTTGTGGAATTCATAGGGTAGCGTCATCGTCAACGATGGTGGCCAGACAGTGGAGGAATGACTCAGCACTTCTACCACTGTCTTTACAAGGAGCCTAGTAATTGACAAGGTTCACCAGAACTAAGCCAATGCTAGTCTACTCCCTGTTTATAGTCCCCCAGCCAGACTAGGATTTTAGGGTTACTTGTGTATAAAGGGTATTTCCCGTTTATCTATATAAATAAAGAAGATAAGCCATACTCTCCCTCAAGTAGAAGTTTCAACCAATCACAGCGCACTATAGCCTGATTCGAGGGATGGTCTGGCTTATCTTAACTTAAATCCTGTTTAATAATTCGGCCCTAGATGTGTCACGTGGACAGTTGAACCACCTGAGGACCTAATTATGAAATAGAATGACAATAAAAATAAGCCAGACCGACCCAAGACCAAGGGCCAAATTATGAAACAGGATTAGAGTCAAGGCAAGCCAAACATGCAGTCTGGCTTATCTTAACTTTGATCATGTTTAAAATTTCGGCCTATGGGGCTAACTATGGGGCACTGTGATAAGTACTAAGGGATGGTCTGGCTAATCTTTGTTGTAATCCTGTTTTATAATCTGGCCCTCAGTCTGAACTTAATTTACAATTCCACCTACATACATACAAAATAGGTTATCTATGAAATAGATAAAAAAGTGGTAGTTGTTTAAGCCGTACAGAAGAAAAACAGCCAATGCTCAAAGAAAAGACTCGTTATTGTTAAGTTCAAGCAAGATTTAGGGCCGAATTATAATGCAGGATTAAATTTAAGATAAACCAAAATGGCCCTCAACTCGGGCTAAAGTGTGCTGTGATTGGTTGAAACTCTGACTTGAGGGAGAGTCTGGCTTATCTTAACTTTAATCCTGTTTCATAATTTGGACCAAAGCATGATTATAATGCATGATTATAATCTACAAAATAATAATACTCGTGTGGAAGGTGACCACTGGTTTTGATGTTCAAGGCATTTTCTACCACCTAACCATCAGAATAGTATAAGATAGTGTAGTAAATAGTCCAATTAAAAACACACAAAAAGAAACCATTTTTGTAGGATTTTCATAAATCATTTCACACCGTTTGATGTATAACCAATTGAAAAACAAGTTCGACTATTAAAAACAGTCTATAAAATCCATGAATTTTTAAAACAGAAAATAAGAGATATTTAAAAAAATTCAATATCAGATTTAATTTTTTTAAATTTATTATAATTCCGCCCTTTTAATAAGAGATATAAAAATTCAATATCAGATAAACATTTTTCAACCCCGCCGTTACAGTGGAAGATGTTTAAAAAAATTAATGGCCTACGCTCTATCATCAGTATTCTCACTCTCATATTTCCCAAATCTCCGTTTCAACCGTCACACAACGCACTCTGATTGGTCCACGCGTTCAAATCAACCAATCAGAGTTTGAAAGTGAGATTTGGAGATTATGAGTGAGAGTGCTTGCTGAAACGCGAACCAGATACACATTCTTTTTTTTTTTTTTTTTTTTTTTTTTTTCCGCCACTATAATTAGTAACATAATATGAGAGCTGCGAACCAGATGAATATTTTTTTTGCCGTTAGTGAGAGTGCTTTCTGGAACGCGAGCCGAATACACATTTTTTTTTTTTAATTTTTATTCCGCCGCTATAATAATTAACATATATATGACAGCTGCAAACCAGATGTGAGAGCTGAGAACCTGATGAACATTTTTTTTTGCCGTCAGATTGTAACATAGATATGAGAGCTGCTCAATGCGAGGCGCAATGATTATCAGTAGTATGACCATCAGCTATCAGTACTTCCGGCTGATGACCCGAGCTGATCACGTGGGCTGGCGCGTAGGACGACGGAAACGGACGAGAGAGTCCGAATGCAGAATGGGCGCCAGGTAGTCTGAAAATGTTGAAAAATTCTCTTCAATACAATAACATACCTGTTTCATGTTTTCGCAAAGTGCCATTGACGCGGCGGGCTATGAGATAAAACTGGTTACTATGGTTATTAAAGAGCCCATTTTTTGTACATATAAACTGGCTGGGGTACTATAAACAGGGAGTAGACCAGCATTGGCTTGCTTCTGGGGGCCTTTGTCACTTATTAGCCTCCTTGTAAAGACAGTGGTAGAAGTGCCGAGTCATTCCTCCACTGTCTGGCTAGCATCGTTCACGATGACGCCACCCTATGATGATGATGAGGTTGCTGATAAAATATCAGCCAAATGGGAAATATTGTAACTGCTCGCCCATCAGAGGGGAGGCATCATTTTTCCTCGCAAGGTATGAGTGGACCCCGAACACCCAAGAACAGAGCAGAAAACATCCTGCTCCGCTGGGGATCGGACCCAGGTCAGGGTGCGTGCAATGCCTAGCGCGCTAACTCACTCTGTCACGGTGACTTCTAAATAATAATAATACTAGGCCTGGCAATAATAACACTCTTTAATGGAAGGTAACCACCAAGCGAGGTTAATGCTTAAAGCATTTTCAACCACCTAACCGTCAAGAGACTCGTTATTATGTGGCCACAAACTCAAATTAATGAGGAAAAAATCATGCACTGGGTGGTATTTGAACCAACGGGTCGGTACGCTACCTAGATTAACAGACCAGCGCGTTAACCACTTGACTACCTTGACTTTCAAGGTAGTCAAGTTTCTTTATTTTTTTCTTCTATTAAATTGCATTTTAATTTGTAATTATTTATGTTGTACATAATATTTCCTATTAATAAAGTGTAAATAAATAAATAAATAGACTACCAGTGCACAGGGCAACTCACCTTCCAGTTTGACTAGTAGAGTCTCCTCAGCGGGGGTGGCGGGGGAGCCGACTCAGTAGAACCTCTTCCGCTTGTTGTTCTGGTACTTCTGGTAGAACAGGAGGCCGAGCAAGCAGAGGCCTCCGAGCACCACGAGGCACACGACCACCAGGAAGAACATCTTGAGGCCGGAAGTGGCCGGGGCCGCATCAGGGACTCGCTCGCGCGGGGCCGCAAAGCTGGCGGCCGAAGGAATGATTTGCGAGCGGTCCTCGGTCACTTTCTGAAATGAATTTTTTGGAATTGAATTGAATAAAATAGTTCTTTTTATTTGTACAATAATATGCCAGCCTCCGTGGCGTAATGGTTGTGACTACTGCCCGTAGTCCAGATTTCCCGAGTTCAACTCCCGGCTGGGGCAGACTTTTCGAAGAAAATTCTGTTCCAGCCAAACACGTGAGGCTGGCATTTCCGGCCCTACCCAGGCTGGGTGAGGTTAATGTGGGTAGCTGGTACGATTCCCAGCGAATGGAGGGTAAAACCCCCGTCCTAATCCAGGACGTTAAATCAAGAAGAATCGTTGGCGTTAGGAAGGGCATCCAGGCGTAAAAATGTGCCAAAACCAACCAACCTCAACCATGAGGTTGAACAACGTCGACCCTGCTTGAGCGGGATAAGACAAAGTAAAAGAAGAAGAAGAAGAAGAAGAATTGAATAAGCTGAGCATTGAATAAGCATTGTAAGCTGAGCGACGAGCATGTGTGTACTAGGGACAAGAAAGAGATACAGAAGTGGAGACTCTAATTTTTAATATTTATCATTTAAACTTAATAATTATGTATTTTTATTTTATTATTGACTTTTGTAGCACATGTCCATGTAACATTCTGTACAAAAAATAAATAATTGAATTGAATTGAATGTTACAAGAACAACAAAAAAATACGTGAACGATTGATAACTTGATATACTGTAAATTACAATAGCATTTTGAATGTACTGTCGATGGCCATTCAGCGAGGGAATGCCGAGTGTGTGAGGATTACCACCCCAAGCACTAGAGCGCTGGATGAAATATTTTATCTATAATTTTAATGTGCATGTTATGTATTTTTATTATATATTTATTATGTTGTGTTATTTGTTAAATAAAGTCCCTAATGTATATTCACCATTATGAGAAAGACATATAAATGCTTTATTAGATAAAAAGACATACATATGTACAATACAAATAATTATTATAAAAAAAAAATAGAAAAATGGAAACGATATAAACTATAAAATTGAAAGAAATAGATCAATACATATGTCCTAACTAAAGGGCGGGGTTATTGCCTATGGCAATCTCTTCCACCCAACCTTTTGTCCCTGTTGGTTTCGATCCCACGACCTCTGGAATCTCTGGATTCACAGAGTGCCGCCACTGTTACTGAGCTACCGGGACAGGGAAATATCCTCTCTGTGATAGACTAGAATATACCTTGCTTATACTGCCGAGGTAGGACTGAAAAGTCCCTTTACTCCAGGAGTCAAAGTAAACATACCTGGGCAAGGACTCTGAATGTTACAGACCTCTCTTTAAATAAAATTCATTTAAAAAAAAAAACATACCTTGGCACCCGGGAACTCCAGCTCGTAGGTTCGAATCCCGATGACGTCATGATTGTCCGACAGGTCACCGGTGGCAGCGCTCAAACCAAAGTAGTAACCGGTGGGCAGCTTAACGCCCGACACTTGGAAGCACTGCTTCCACGCGGCCTTGTTCTCGAAATCCGTCGAAACTGGAAAAATAAACACAAGTGTGATTTCGTTGTGGTTCTCTTTGTAACAAACTGTATGACTACTGGATGGACCATTGGGTACTTCCTATCTTAAGAATTCAACTGAATTGGAAAATTCCATACACATACAAACGTTCTTAGGGCCGAATTATGAAACAGGATTAAAGTTAGGATAAGCTGGACATACCCTCAAGCCAGAGTTTCTACCAATCACAGCGCACTATAGCTTTAGTTGAGGGACAGTCAGGTTTATCTTAACTTCATTCCTGTTTTATAATTCAAAGTGCACTGGTAGTCAAGTAGTTAACGCGCTGGTCTGGTAAAACAGGTAGCGTAGGGGTTCGAATCCTACCCAGTGCATGAATTTTTCCTCATTAATTTGAGTTTATGACCACATAAATATAAGACTCTGAGGGTTAGATGGTATAAAATGCTATGAGCATTAACCTCGCCTGGTGGTTACCTTCCACTAAAGAGTGTTATTATTGCCAGGCCTAGTATTATTATTATTTAGAAGTCACTCTGAGGGTTAGATGGTACAAAATGCTATGAGCATTAACCTCGCCTGATAGTTCACTTCCACTAAAGAGTGTTTTTGTTATTCTAATTAGGCTCTTACTCTCTTACCAGTCAAGTTTTCGTCCTCATATCGGATGGCAATGTGAGTGTCGTGATTCAAATTCCTCAGCTTGCACTCACAGCCCGCCAGCTGAGTGTGCGTGCCATCCATGTCATGGTCATAGTGCAGGGACCCGTTGTTAACCATAGCGGAGATGTAGGGATGATTGTGCTGGAATTGAAGACAAGAAAGAATTAGGAGTGAGAATTATAGACGTTTTTATTACACCTCTGTGGAGTTGAGTCTAGATTTTGCCTTTTTTTAAAATAAACAAATCAATGTCCATTGATTTGTAGTTGTTTAAATTTGGAAACTAATGCTTAAGTCCTAACATGTGATCTTTATTTAGTTTATTAATTTTTCCTCAGAGGGTTGTAACTTGTAGATTTGTAAAAAATAAAATAAAAATGGTTTACATCAAGGATAAAACTTACATTGAGTAGTCACTGTGGCAGAGCGAGTTAGCGCGCTAGGCATTGCACACATGGTGACGTGGGTTCGATTCCCAGCGGGGGAGGATTTTTTCTGCTCTGTACTTGGATGTTCGGGGTCCACTCATACCTCGTGAGGAAAAATGAGTAGCTGCTTTAATGTGAAGCAGCGACCAGTGGCAGAATCTTAGGCAAAAAAATAATACAAGATATTGTAAATTAAAGTGGTAAAGTCCTATGATTCTGCGCTACCCACTAAAATTGTGACATAATAACACAAAGAAAAAGCATTATTATTATTATTATTATAAAACTTACATTGTGTTCACCATTGTGGTTGCTATATGTGTCAATAATAATGCCAAGGCCACTGAAAAAGTCTTTGTTGCCAAACACGGGTCCACTCTCCATCCGATCCTTGGTGTACCAAAAAGCCATTCCGTCACCAAACAACTCCTTTCCACGGCCATGAATCTTAAAGGTGATTTGCACTTCCCAGTTGTTCATATTGACGGGCTAAAATAGAAATGATAAAAATAACAGACAATTAATTCTTCTGCCTTTTCAGGACTAAAGAATTTCACTATTCCAGCAAGGATAAATGTTAATATGTATAAACCAATTTATTTAATTATTGTATTTATATTATTTGTATTTGTTTATTTTGTATGTCCAAAAATTGTAAATAAAATAAAAAGGCAACTTGTTTGCGATTAAAGTTTAAAATTTATATCTTATTCAGCAAATAAATGAGACTTGGTTTAAATGGCTAACAAAAAAGGACTCTTCAGTCTTTTGCTCTCAGTATAAATAAAGTATCTGCACGAGTTGGTAGGTATTTACTTTTTAAGGTACCTAAATTTTTTTCTAAGTTTTTTCTTTTAATTCCCACAGAAGTTCACCACAATAACACTTCAATCAGAGGTTGTCACGTCTTTCAGCATCTCTTAATTTGTTGTTATGTACACCTCCTTGTGCTTCACACTGGGCAACGCATTGACATGTGGCTAAAGTATCCTATTACATTCTATTCTATCATTTTTGTTATTTTCCCCCTATAAATAATAGAATAAAAGTTACAGTGGCTATGAGTATAGTTTTTACATCACCTTGGAAATCAAACAAGACATACCACTGAATTCCAAATACCTCCCATATTTTTCCCCCTATAAATGATAGAATAAAAGTTACAGTGGCTATGAGTATAGTTTTTACATCACCTTGGAAATCAAACAAGACTTACCACTGAATTCCAAATACCTCCCATTCTACTTTGGATATCTGCGGTCAGTCTGACATATTGACTCGAGGCAAGTGCTAGACCATGAGTGTCCCAATATGGTATGGCCATACCAGATGCTGTGAGGGAAAAACAGTAAGATTATTGAAAGAAGTCTGTACTGATAATCAAGGAAAAAAGACTGCTGTACCAATCAAAGATCATTTGAGATGTTTTACTATCCATTCACAATTTATCTTTTTTTTACTTGGCTTTTTCAAAAGCCTCCATTGCACTGTCATTCTTCAACATCTACCTCATGGTTGAGATAGATTGGTTCTAGTACTCCTACTTTCACATTTTTACAGTTGTATCCCCTTCTTAAAGCCAACCCTATTAAAAGTACCTATGATTTGTGTTGTTGTTTAAGGCTTCACAAAGCTGGTAGGTACTGCATCCATTTAAAGTCCTCCAGCAAAGCTTTTTCTCTTAAATGTAACAATCAATGAACATAAATAGAAGAAGGTTCAATATTAATCTCATTTTTTATATAACTAATACAAGATATAGGTACATCTTATGAAAGTGGGTACGTGTACACTATTTTTTATTTAAACGTACTTATTTGAAAGAAAGAAAATGCATGGAAGAAACAACAGAGAAGAAAAACTCTAGATGGGTCACACAGTATAATCTGACAAGAGATAACATGTAGGCTAGCTAGAAGATAATTTACATTGGTTAATAGATAGTAGAATTGTATTTACCTATTGAAAGCACACCTATGGTTTGTTTAATCAAAACAAAATACCTACCTTATCATTGTGAAGAGGCAATCCAATGAGTACCTAACTACCAAGGTCATTAACACAACTACCTAGTCACTGTAAATCATTACCCAGGTACCTACAACTGATAAAATAATACATTGAAGTTAGAGAAAAATAAGTCATAGGAATGTATATAGGTCAACTATTTCAGTGTTATATTTTTTTGGGTGGAGATTTTGTCAGAAATAGGTATTTTAATTTGAAATGAGACTGCATAGTATACATATTATAGTTGGTATATTTTAATATGGTATGAATGAAGTCTACTTGATTTACATGAAAAATAGAAGAACCTTCAAACTTTTTTTTAGTAACTCTTGATGATCTCCTAAAACACAGAGTTTGTCTGTGATTTTTTGAGTATACAATAAATGTATTATACTCAGCTAGTAATAATGTGTTTTTCTTACTTAACATCAAATTGCATTGCTGCTAATTGGTAGGTTTAATTATGAAGTTATCAGTCTTCCTAGAGGATATAAAGGAGGAAAACTAGCCAACCCTAACAAGCAGTTTCTTTAAAAAGAAAAGCCCAAGTCCTCACAATGATTGATCACACAATGTGTGATTTAGGATGAACCAACTTTTTAACTTAAAAGTTAGATGGAGACCATCACTACCCAAGGTGTAGCCAAGCCCACCAAACTGGTTACAACATCATTAAATTAAAAAACAACTTTACACACAATCAAAAGGCTGATGGCCAATTAATTTTACAATTAGATCAGTCTGTGAAATACAAAGTAATCCATATTCCAAACTGTATTATTTCTTAAGTAGTCACCATTTCCAAGTGAGTTAGCTCACTGGGCATTGCATGCATGGTAAACTGGGTTTGATCCCCAGTGGGGCAGGATTTTTCTGCTCTGTACTTGGATGTTTGGGGATCAACTCATACCTCAAGATGAAAAATGAGTAGCTGCTTTAATGTGAGTAGTGACCTTAGGCAGAATTGTAGGCAAAAATAAGATATTGAAGGTACAGATCCTTCAATATTACAAGGAAGGTTCATGTTACCACCTACCACCTGACTCTCCGTGCTATGGAGATTCTGGCAGAAAATGCCTACGGAAAAGTCCTGTGGGTGATTCTGCTCTACCCACGAATATTGTGATAGTTACATAAAGAAACACATTTATTTATTTATTTCTTACTTAGGTAAGGCTTGATGAGCGAGTGATGCCTCTTGAGGAAGTCTTCCGTATTCCACTGCCCTTCCATCGCTTTCACTCCACAGGCCACGACAACCAGGGAAACAAGAGTGCTCAGCATTTTGAAGAGAGAAATCTTTGGGATCTCCATCTCTTCGATCAGAATTTCATACAGATAATTTCAAAACTAGGATCCAAAATTTTACAGGTGAAATGTCTGAGGGTTCTTGGTTTCTGTGATAGAGTGTACAGTGTAGAGCTGTTTCTTGACGTTAGATCCGACGGAAAAGTTCTGGAAAGTACCGATAACTGTTATCACTTCAGTTGAGATTATTTTAATGTAAGTACGATAGCAGTAAAATAACCACAGGTTTTAAAATCTTTCAAGTGACTGATCAACTTGAATTTTCCAAAAGCAAAATTGCAAATCTAGCAATCAGAAACGAACACACACAGCTGAAACACAAAATGTAAACAAAAAACGTTTCCTGCACTCATGCAAATGTGCATCGTGTGAAAACTCAGCTATTGAAAATGCGTGCGGTATTGCAGAATCTCCAATTTTTCCAGGCGTATTGTAAAATATAGATCTGATTGAACCATGCGCGAATAAATTTGGACCGCTCGCTGGACCAAATGACTCCCAGAATCTCTCTTATTGTATAGATACTAACTAAGAGAAACAGTATAATCAGAAAAGTAAGAAGTTGCACTAGATGTACATGAATATCAGAACATACCCGGACAGCTCTTTCGAGCTTATTCGCTCTCAATCAGCAGGTAATAGTTCTGAATATCCATGTCATCATATTAATCTCTCTATTTTTATCAGTATAATCAGAAATATATTAGCACAAGAAACAAAAAGTATTACTTCTGAAATTAGTTACTAAGAATACTAAGTAAGAAAAGATCCAAATAGGACGCCAGCTACTTGCAAACATCTCAACGGCGGCAAAGTGTTGGGTTTTAGCTAGTTACCGATTTTAGACTTGTGATTAAAATAGGAGCCATCATAATTCTGATCAGCAAGGAAAGCATAGCTCCAAAAAGTTGGACCATAATATGTCCTGCACAAGGAACACCTACATGTCCTACATACATAATTATTAGACCGATGGTGTGATATTAATTAATTTCCGGCCCTACCCAGGCTGGGTGAGGTTAATGTGGGTAGCTGGTACGATAACCAGCGGAGGGTAAAACCCCCATCGTAATCCAGGATGTTAAATCAAATAGATTCGTTGGCGTTAGGATGGGCATTCAGCCGTGAAAAATGTGCCAAGACCAACCAACCTCAACCATGAGGTTGACAAGCGTCAACCCTGTTTGGGCGAGATAAGACAGAGTAAAAGAAGATAAGTGTAATGTTAATGTATTATTGTGTTCTGGATTTCAAGCTTCAATGATCCAAAATGGCACAAAAAGGTTGAATCAGCATTGTGACAGTATCACCCCAGACAGCACAGTCAACTGGATGTATACCATACTGTTAGGTGGAAAAAGTCTACTTGCCCACCTGGAAATCAGCTGGAGATTTCCACCTTCCACCTGACCTCCACCTGGAAATCAACTGGAAATGAACTGGAAAGTAACCCAACTTTTAACTGGAAGTCAGTTGCCCAAAGTCAACTGGATTTGTTCCACTTATTTCCAGCTACTAGTAGCGCTCTCTAGTGGATGGGATAAGAAGTCACTACCCCAATGCTTACATACCTATTTACCTATACTGTACATTATCCTACATAATAATTAAATGCTACGCTCTTGGTTTTGAGGTCGTGGGTTCGAATCCCATTATATGCATTTTTTTGCAAAAAAAAAAAAATAATAATAGTAATAAAAATACTAGAAACAAATGTATATTAGGCATACATTCAATTTAAGTTATTTTATTTAGAGGCCATACATTCAAATCTCATGAAGAATATTTTTTTTGTATAAAAATAAAGTAATAAATTTTAAATAGGTTTTTTTAACATATATTATCAATTTTGAGTATAATTTTTTTTTATATAGAAATTTGGAAAGAAAAAGAAAATAACTAATCTGTTTTAAACAACAGAATTCAAATAAGACTCTTTAACATTATTAATTTTTACAATACAAGTGTTTATTTTTAAAAAAATTGTCCAAAAGTGTAAAATGCACTATCAAATTTCCACCATGTCACAAGACCTTGTACTAATGTATCACAAGTATGTCCTAAGTAGGTATAATCTCTATATATAAAACTCAAAGTTGTGCATGTCTGGCTGCCTATGTCTTCTTGGGGTTACAATACCAAACGGTACTCTCACTGAGAGTTCACCCCCCCTAAGCCACCTTCAACATACTAGAAAATTATCAAAATTAAAATATCTAATACAATTTTCAAGTGCACTGGTAATCAAGTGGTTAACGCGCTAGTCAGATAATCAACCTAGCGTAGGGTTCCGTTGTTTCAAATTTTTCCTCATTATGGTTGTGACCACATAATAATAAGACTCTGAGGGTTAGGTGGTAGAAAATGCTTTGAGCATAACCTTTAACCTTACCTGGTGGTTACCTTCCAATTAAAAGTGTTATTATTATTTTTATTGGGACACCGGCCGGCCATGAGAAAAAACCTTAATGGTGACAAAATGCCAGGTTTTAGCTAGTATAGAAATAAAATAATGATATCCAATTATAAAATATGCTCATAACATGTACATAATCACAATAAAATAATAATACTATGTAAATTAAAATATATTTCTTTTGTGAAACCAAAAATAACAAAGAAATAAACTAATAGCCAGCAGAAAATGAAGATGGGGCATGGAATACACCAGTTTTCATGAAAATGCAAAAGTTAAGCAATGTCTTTGAACGTGGTTGAACATGGATTAGTGAATGTTATTATGTATTTGTAATCCTTCATGACAATTTATATACTGCTGTGGCTAATTAGAATTGCTGGGTTGTTTGCTTTGAGAATTATTACCAAAAAACATTGTTATACTTAAATTAAAACAAAATTGACTTGTTAAGACTAGTGAAATTATAAAACACAATAACACAATAGTGTGGAACACTTTTTTTAAATAGATATAAAATTAACTCAAAATTTAAGGGGCTTCATAGTAATAAGGTGGTAGAGAGAGCACAATAGTTATTATTGTTATTATTAACAGTTCACAGTAAATTGGCCAATTAATTTTAAATCAAGTAATCAGGAAGCATGTCACAAAGTAAACATCATTTTTTAGTGTGGCAGAACCACCTATGAGTGAAATATTCATTTTATTATAATATGTATTGTACATCTAAATAAAATCCACTGAGTGAAAAATTTCACTATCTAGCACTATGCATTCAGCTGTTTCTTTGCTTGAACCAGAACCTTTTTTTAGCCAACCTATGGTCAAGAGATCGAGCATAAAAAATTCTGTTTCCCTTAACACATGAGACTAGCATTCATGGTCCTACTTTGGCTTGGCTAGGCTAGGTGAGATTAATATGGGTAGCTGGTATGATTCCAAGTGAACTGAAGGTGTTTGTCATTGTGTGATTGTGCTAGTCCAGGAACAGCAGAGTGCAGAAAGTTCATTAGGGTCCAAGTGGATGTCTCTAGAAATGGATGGTTATTGTCAGATGAAAAAGGTGATCCAGTATTAACTGTTTCTTGTCCTTTCCTTTTCTTCTGTCACGATTCACGATTTAGACAAACTAAAGAACTATTTTTTGAAACATCTCGAAAGCAAATTTGGAGTTCAGAAATCACAAATTAAACACTTTCAGTAGTTATAAAAAAGATGTTCAAAACTAATTAAAATATTATTTGTATTTACCCAGACAGCACAGTCAACTGGATGTATACCATACTGTTAGGTGGAAAAAGTCTACTTGCCCACCTGGAAATCAGCTGGAGATTTCCACCTTCCACCTGACCTCCACCTGGAAATCAACTGGAAATGAACTGGAAAGTAACCCAACTTTTAACTGGAAGTCAGTTGCCCTAAGTCAACTGGATTTGTTCCACTTATTTCCAGCTACTAGTAGCGCTCTCTAGTGGATGGGATAAGAAGTACATTACCTATACTGTACATTATCCTACATAATAATTAAATGCTACGCTCTTGGTTTTGAGGTCGTGGGTTCGAATCCCATTGTATGCATTTTTTTGCAACAAAAAAAAAATAATAATAGTAATAAAAATACTAGAAACAAATGTATATTAGGCATACATTCAATTTAAGTTATTTTATTTAGAGGCCATACATTCAAATCTCATGAAGAATATTTTTTTTGTATAAAAATAAAGTAATAAATTTTAAATAGGTTTTTTTTAACATATATTATCAATTTTGAGTATAATTTTTTTATATAGAAATTTGGAAAGAAAAAGAAAATAACTAATCTGTTTTAAACAACACAATTCAAATAAGACTCTTTAACATTATTATATTTTTACAATACAAGTGTTTATTTAAAAAAAAATTGTCCCAAAAGTGTAAAATGCACTATCAAATTTCCACCATGTCACAAGACCTTGTACTAATGTATAACAAGTATGTCCTAAGTAGGTATAAGCTCTATATATAAAACTCAAAGTTGTGCATGTCTGGCTGACTATGTCTTCTTGGGGTTACAATACCAAACGGTACTCTCACTGAGAGTTCACCCCCCCTAAGCCACCTTCAACATACTAGAAAATTATCAAAATTAAAATATCTAATACAATTTTCAAGTGCACTGGTAATCAAGTGGTTAACGCGCTAGTCAGATAATCAACCTAGCGTAGGGTTCCGTTGTTTCAAATTTTTTCCTCATTATGGTTGTGACCACATAATAATAAGACTCTGAGGGTTAGGTGGTAGAAAATGCTTTGAGCATAACCTTTAACCTTACCTGGTGGTTACCTTCCAATTAAAAGTGTTATTATTATTTTTATTGGGACACCGGCCGGCCATGAGAAAAAACCTTAATGGTGAGAAAATGCCAGGTTTTAGTTAGTATAGAAATAAAATAATGATATCCAATTATAAAATATGCTCATAACATGTACATAATCACAATAAAATAATAATACTATGTAAATTAAAATATATTTCTTTTGTGAAACCAAAAATAACAAAGAAATAAACTAATAGCCAGCAGAAAATGAAGATGGGGCATGGAATACATCAGTTTTCATGAAAATGCAAAAGTTAAGCAATGTCTTTGAACGTGGTTGAACATGGATTAGTGAATGTTATTATGTATTTGTAATCCTTCATGACAATTTATATACTGCTGTGGCTAATTAGAATTGCTGGGTTGTTTGCTTTGAGAATTATTACCAAAAAACATTGTTATACTTAAATTAAAACAAAATTGACTAGTTAAGACTAGTGAAATTATAAAACACAATAACACAATAGTGTGGAACACTTTTTTTAAATAGATATAAAATTAACTCAAAATTTAAGGGGCTTCATAGTAATAAGGTGGTAGAGAGAGCACAATAGTTATTATTGTTATTATTAACAGTTCACAGTAAATTGGCCAATTAATTTTAAATCAAGTAATCAGGAAGCATGTCACAAAGTAAACATCATTTTTTAGTGTGGCAGAACCACCTATGAGTGAAATATTCATTTTATTATAATATGTATTGTACATCTAAATAAAATCCACTGAGTGAAAAATTTCACTATCTAGCACTATGCATTCAGCTGTTTCTTTGCTTGAACCAGAACCTTTTTTTAGCCAACCTATGGTCAAGAGATCGAGCATAAAAAATTCTGTTTCCCTTAACACATGAGACTAGCATTCATGGTCCTACTTTGGCTTGGCTAGGCTAGGTGAGATTAATATGGGTAGCTGGTATGATTCCAAGTGAACTGAAGGTGTTTGTCATTGTGTGATTGTGCTAGTCCAGGAACAGCAGAGTGCAGAAAGTTCATTAGGGTCCAAGTGGATGTCTCTAGAAATGGATGGTTATTGTCAGATGAAAAAGGTGATCCAGTATTAACTGTTTCTTGTCCTTTCCTTTTCTTCTGTCACGATTCACGATTTAGACAAACTAAAGAACTATTTTTTGAAACATCTCGAAAGCAAATTTGGAGTTCAGAAATCACAAATTAAACACTTTCAGTAGTTATAAAAAAGATGTTCAAAACTAATTAAAATATTATTTGTATTTAAAATATGTTCAAATAAATGAAATACCTATTATTTAAGAGAATTATTAATTATTTAAAACAATTCACAATTTGTCACAAAAATATCACAAATTCTGAATTTCCTTCAACAAAGGACGAGTTTTATCTAAACACTTCCAGGACGAGTTTTATCAAGATCAAAACTAATTAAAATGATATTTGTATATATAAAAATGTTCAAAACTAAATGAAATACCTAATATTTAAAAGAATTATTAATTATTTAAAACAATTTACAATCACCAATATCACAATTTCTGAAATTACGAAAGATCAAAGATGGCGTCTTCAACAAAGGACGCGTTTTATGTAAACTGGAAAAATATGGAACATTTCCAGCTGACTGGTCAACTGACTAAATTCTACTCATGTCCTAGCTGGAGAGAGTCGTTATATTTCCAGCTGACTGCCCAGGTGACTGAGTCTAGATGGATTTTTGTTGGAAATATCCAGGTGGCTGGTCAACTGATTAAATCCATAATGGAAAAATCCAGCTGTCGGGACAGTTGGAGGTCCAGTTGACTTTATACACCTGGATATTTTCCACCTTAAATCCAGACTGGAAGTCACCTTCCGTGCTGTCTGGGAAGGTGGTTTAGAAAGCTGAATAGTTAATATTATTATTAGAGACAGTGCACAGAAGATTGGCTAATTAATTTTGAGTCAAATAATTAGGAAGCATGTAAAAAAGTATACACTACATCATCTTTTTAGTGTGGCAGAAGCACGTACGAGTGAAAAATTCATTTTATAATAAAATATTATGTATTGCATATCTAAAAAAAATCCACAGAATGAAAATTTTCATTATCTAGCACCATACATCAGATAATTCAGCTGTTTCCTTGCTTGACCCAGGACCTTTTTTAAGGTACAATTCCAAGTGAATTGATGGTGTTGAACCCCTGTGCTAGTTTGACTGTCCAGTGTCCAGGAACAGTAGAGTGCAGAAAGTTCATTATTGTCCAAGTGCATGGAGTATTGTCCAATGAAGAATGTTATCCATTTTTAACTTTTTGTTGTCCTTTCCTTTCTTCTGTCACGATTCACGATTTAGAATTTTAGACAAACCAAAGAACTCCTTCTGTGACATCTCAAAATCAAATATGGAGTTCAGTAAGAATTAACACTTTCTCGAAATCAAATTTGAAGTTCAGTTAGAATTAACACTTGCAGTAGTTATAAAAATGTTCAAAAACTAATTGAAATAGGTACCAATTATAAAAAGAATTAAAACAACTCACAATAATCGAGAATCACAAAAACGGAATTTCTCTAAAAAATTATTCAAAGATTAAAGATGGCGAATGCAACAAGAACACTCTCGGTAAAGTTCGTGTGAAACCCGAATCTATCCGAGAGCGCGTTTTAACTGAACTGGAGAAATGTGGAGCCTCTCCAGCTGACTGGTCAACTGACTAAATTCTATTTATGTCCTAGCTGGAGAGATTCGTTATACTTCCAGCTGACTGCCCAGGTGACTGAGTCTAGATGGATTTTTGTTGGAAATATCCAGGTGGCTGGTCAACTGATTTAATCCATAATGGAAAAATCCAGCTGTCGGGACAGCTGGAGGTCCAGTTGACTTTATACACCTGGATATTTCCACCTTAAATCCAGACTGGAAGTCACCTGCCGTGCTGTCTGGGTAAAATATGTTCAAATAAATGAAATACCTATTATTTAAGAGAATTATTAATTATTTAAAACAATTCACAATTTGTCACAAAAATATCACAAATTCTGAATTTCCTTCAACAAAGGACGAGTTTTATCTAAACACTTCCAGGACGAGTTTTATCAAGATCAAAACTAATTAAAATGATATTTGTATTTAAAAATGTTCAAAACTAAATAAAATACCTAATATTTAAAAGAATTATTAATTATTTAAAACAATTTACAATCACCAATATCACAATTTCTGAAATTACGACAGATCAAAGATGGCGTCTTCAACAAAGGACGCGTTTTATGTAAACTGGAAAAATATGGAACATTTCCAGCTGACTGGTCAACTGACTAAATTCTACTCATGTCCTAGCTGGAGAGAGTCGTTATATTTCCAGCTGACTGCCCAGGTGACTGAGTCTAGATGGATTTTTGTTGGAAATATCCAGGTGGCTGGTCAACTGATTAAATCCATAATGGAAAAATCCAGCTGTCGGGACAGTTGGAGGTCCAGTTGACTTTATACACCTGGATATTTCCACCTTAAATCCAGACTGGAAGTCACCTTCCGTGCTGTCTGGGACCTCTCAAATTCAAATCCTCGTCATGCCGGCTATTCCCAGCCCAACCCATGTTGGGTGAGGTTAATGAGGGTATTAGCTGCATGGTTTGTGAGTTTCCAGAATTCTGATAATGGTGGGTAATAATGGTGGGTCTTGGATAACCAAGAGCTGTTAAATCGTTAATAATAATAATAAAAAAAAATACACTTTCATTTACAGTGCCTTGATAAAAATAATGATTTTATAATATAAAATTGCGTGATTTTTGTACAAAGTAGGTATTTACAACAACAAAAAAGGGTATCAAAAGGAGATTCAACTATTTACTATACTAATAAGTTCTAACTAAGATTATGATACTATAATATTTAATACATAAATATGTATATAAATCGAGCAAGCAAAATAAATTTTAAAGAGCCCTCTCTAAATTTTAAGGACAGGCGATTTTTGTTGACAGAATTATGTCACCCAGAGCTGAAAAAAGAGCTGAGCATTGCTTGAATAATAATAATAATAAAAAAATACTGCCACCGGTACATGTTGGGCGCAGCATGACATGATAATATTGATAATAATAATAATAATGCTCTTTAGTGGAAGGTAAACCACCAGGCGAGATTATAGCTCAAAGCATTTTCTACCACCTAACCCTCAGAGTCTTATTATTATGCGGTCACAAACGCAAATAAATGAGAAGAAATTCATGCACTGGGTGGGATTCGAACCTACGGATCCCTACGATACCTGAATTACCAGACTAGCGCGCACTTGACTACCAATGAACGATGACATGATAACAATAATAATAATGTTTCTTATCAATACAATACATGTTTCTTTCTTTTGCGAGTTCCTTTATAAGTACCTACTGTTGTACTTTTAAGGAATATATTAAATAAAATAGCTGATAGATAAAATTAGGATACAAGTACCTAGTAAGTTTGTCGAGTGAAGAAATTGCTAAAAATTGCTAAATTGCTAAAACTTTTTTAGAGCTATCTCCCGTTTCTCCATTTTAAAACTACCGCGATGGTAAAAACTAAAAAAGAAACTCGAACAATCGACTTAACATTTGGTACAGTCATTAGGAGTATTTACAATTAGACATAATATAAAATAGAATTATGGAACCTTGTTTATACTGCCGAGGTAAGACTGAAAAGTCCCTTTACTCCAGCAATAATATGTATTTTTAACTACCTATCTAATAAGTACATAGGTAGGTCATATAAAACTAAATCTAGTGATATAAAATAGGGTTGGTTTTACTTGTGATTTATTTTATCTTTTCTCATAAACTTGCTTTCTCTATTCTACATTTTTTTGCCTGCAGAATCGCCAAATCCCACCCAAAAAGCTATTTTTATAGTAGTCAACTTGGCCTAGTGGTTTTATGTTCGGCTTGCACTCCAGCTGACCAGGGTTCGAATACCGGCGGGGTCGGAATTTTTTCTGCTTTGGATGTCCGGACCTATCCTAGACTCGTGATTGGGGTTAGTTGTAGAGCGAGCAACGACCAGTGGCGGGATTACGAGATTGAATTTGGACGATAATGGTTAGTTGGAGATATGATGTATAGCATTAGTTCTCGTAATGACGATGCTTCCACTTATGTTTTGAAATTAAAACACAAAAAACTTTCTAGTTCCTCGTATCTTTTTTAACATTTTTTTTTTCAATTAGTTACCTACTTTAACCAATTTATAGGTCTACATGAGGTTAAATTTAAAAAAATTAAAAAGCTATTTTTATAAAAAAAAAAAAAAATAATAATGAATGCTGCTCAAGATTTGGAATTGAAACCTTCATGTAGAATAATTATATACAAAGTACAAAAACATTTAGGGCGGAATTAATAGACAACATCAATAACTTAAGTCGTTGGTAAGTGTCGGTTTTCCCTATCATACACAGTACGCAATCCGTGACTTAGCGCCACAGAGGTATTACAAAAACGTCTATTAATTCCGCCCTTAGTGACTACTAGCCCAAAATTGGTCCACATAAAGTCCATATATGTATTTAAGTTGCCTTTAGGGCGGAATTAATAGACAACATCAATAACTTAAGTCGTTGGTAAGTGTCGATTTTCCCCATCTTACACAGTACGCAATCCGTGACTTAGCGCCACAGAGGTATTATAATAACGTCTATTAATTCCGCCCTTAATGTCTTTAAGCATAAACATAAATAAACTTCGTTCACACGCGTTGCTTGGAAACCCCAGGTAGTGCCAACTGAAGCATCGGCCAGAAGGATCGGTGCAGATCGCAGGACGCCATTTTGTTTTCGACACCAGCGCCCCCCGCAGCCGGATAGGACAACAGCTTGATGTTCTTCATCAGGGCTACCAACCTCTCTCCATGCTCCAGTGTGTACAGTTCTTTCTTCGAGGGGAGGGCCTGGCGAAAGAAGAATTTGGATTGATTGGATTATATACTTTTTTTTTTCAAAGAAACTGTACTAATACACTTCTTCATAAGTGGTTAACATCTTCTCTTTGGGCAGCTGGACCTTGTACCATAATAAATTTAGGTACAGGGTTCAAATGCCCATAGGAGGCCTTCAATTAGACGAGTATACAGTATACAGGTATACACTATAGGTATTAATTAAAAACCTTCGTTATTTCATGAACATCCAATTTTAATTTTTTTAAAAAATCGTTTTCAATTTCTTTTTTTTTTTTAATGAAAAACAATTCGCACTTAATAGTTCTGGGCTTAATAGCTTTCTTATAAAACTTTGCCCTTATAATATTTTCTATTATTATTTTTATTATTATTATTACTTACCTCCAGGGCAACACACACGATGCTCGACACTGCCTTATACCGGGTGAGACAGTTCAAATTTTCGTAGAGTGGATCGTGAGGTCCGTGGATGTACAGGATGGACCGACACACCGAAGCCACCTGAAATTAATGATAATAATACGTGTTCCAAAAAACTGTAAAAATGCATATATCCTGGACCCCACCGTTAGATTTGAATCAAATGATAAAGAACCGTTAGATTTGAATCAAATGATAAAGAACAGAGCGTTAAAATAGACAGAGAGAAAAAAAAAAAAAAAAAAAAATATACGAGGCATGCATTCCGTTCCTAGAAGAGAAATATAGTGAAAAGTTTCCATCCCGAGTATATGAAGTCGGTTCGAGAGGAGCAATTGGACACACTGTCATCAACTTATTCGAGCATTTTAATTTGCAAAAAAAGCAATTAAAAGAAATCAGCGAAACCATCATTAAAAATTCAATTTTAATCCTACAACACCACATACATGGATAAAAATAAATATAAGTTAGTATAAGTTCATATATACTGTCCCGGTAGCTCAGTGGTAAAGGCGGCACTCTGTGAATCCAGAGGTCGTGGGTTCGAAACCCAGCCGGGACATGACAAGTTATCCTCCCATTTGGGATTTATACTACATAATAATATGTCTTGGGCTTACTGCTGGAATAATGGGACTTTAATAGTCCTTATCGGGCAGTATAAATAAGGCGATATTATTATTATTATTATTATATATTTACAAATTGAGAATTAGTAAACATCAATGAAAGAAAATGAAGATAAGATCTTTTGAATAACTGTTCGAATTGATCAACTATAATTACCTGTTCAATACATGGTTGTCCCTCCTCGCTCTGGTCCAGCAGATGTAGCTTCACCCTGTATTTGGTCTGGAGCAGGGGCAGGAGACTGGCCTGGATGAAGGTCTCGTGGGTGAGATGGTAGGAGAGGAGGATGTCTGCTTCATGACAATCGTCCACTGCGGAGGAGAAATAATAGAGATATTTAAATTAAATCTGTAACTTTTAATAAAACACATTTATAGATGCTTTTTACATTTAAATTAAAATTAATTGAAAATTGTAAGAAAAATTGGAAGAGAAATATTTAAATTAAAATTAATACGTATAATTATTTCGCAAACTATTTTGCCTTTTTTAATTTTTCTCTATTACAGTCTTCTTTTACTAAATGAAGCATCCGTGTTCTCTGCAATGTATCTCATCTTTTAGATTATATTTCGACTTCAGCCTCTTCTAACATTCAGAATATACTTGAGATTTTGATGTTGAAAATTTAGAATTTGAGCACAGCCATACGGCGCGTGCCTGGCTCGAAAAGTTCATTATAAATTAAATTTAATTGAAAATTGTTAGAAAAATTGGAAGAACTGAAAATTGTAATTTTTTCGAAGTTATTCATAAATATTTAATTTAGCCAGCGTCGAGGCATGTTGAATCACCGGTTCCCTTCAGAACACCGAAGTTAAGCGACATCCAGCGAGGTTAGACTTGGATGGGTGACCATTCAAATTCAATTCTCGTGACGATGGCTTTTCCGGCCCCACTCAGGTGGGTGAGGTCAATGTGAGTAGCAGGTTTGTGAGTTTCCTGCGAATGGAGGTAAAACCCCGCGTGATATGACCTGGCAGTTGAAAAGCGACGTTAAACCCACAAAAAAAAAAAAATAATAATAATAAATAAATATTTAAATTAAAATTGATTACCGACCTCAGTAGCTTGATCAATAAGGCGGCGGACATGTAACCTGGAGGTCGGTGGTTCAAGTCCCGGTTTCAGCGTAGCCACACCACGTACATTTATTCTATTTACTTACCAGGTGTGCACAGAGATCTGAGGTAGAGGTAGATGTAGGGAGAGTATCTTATCAGGAAGCAAAGGGCGAGAATGAATGTGATCACACCCACAATCAACAAGACCCACGTGTCTTCGGGTAGAGAATTCTGCTCGGGCGTGCCTGGAAAATAGTGTTAAAAATTCTCAGAGGTAATTTTTAAGCTTGATCGATATGGCGAAATCAGTAGCTTGATCGATAAGGCGGCGGACTTGTAACCTGGAGGTCGGTGGTTCAAGTCCCGGTTTCAGCAAAGATTTAGTAAAGCGAGTTGGAGAAGATGTGACATCGCGAAAGTGATAAACACATGTATGAAAAAAAAGGTAATAATAATAATTTACATTTTTGGTGAAATAACCTTATTATTAAGACCCGCCAAGTCAAAATAACCTCGCCCTTTAGGTAGGATATAAGTGTTATTTTCTTTTTTACGTTTTTTTTTTTTTTTTTTTTTTTTTTTTTTTTTTTTTCATTTGTTTGTTTTTTTCTTAATTTTATACTTCACATTGTAGGTAGGTACTTTGTCCTCCTAATAAAGCATACTATAATAATAATGAAATAGTTCGCTCGTTATCAAGTGATATTATACGCCACAGCACAAGTGACACATTTCGTGTAGTTAAATACGTAAAAAGGAAAATTACAATTAGTGATGGATTAATATTATTGAATACTTTAATATTAACTCTCTATAGTGGCAGGTAACCACCAGGCGAGGTCAATGCTCAAAGCGCATTTTCTACCATTTAACCCTCAGAGTCTTATTATTATGTGGTCACAATTGTCACAAACTCAAATTACTTTATTAGAAGGACAAATACATGATGTCAAAGGGAATTGTAATTATATTATGCCGGTTGAAAAAAGAGGGTCGACAGTTAAGATTGGTTTATAGTAAAAATCATCTTCGGCCATGCCTTCGTTTACTCACCTTCCTTGAGCACGGTGCTCATGACTCTATATTGATCAGCACTGTTGCTGATCATGCATTGGTAAGTTCCCAAGTCTGCCGTGGAGACATCTTCGATCAGCAAATAGGCTCCAAGGACTTGATTGTCGTCTCTGAGGGAGAAAAGTCATTTATTCGGACTTCGTGTTGCTGATATTCCGGCCTAACCCAGGATGGGCGGGGTAAGTGTGGATAGCAGGTTTGTGAGTTCCCTGCGACCACGCAGTTGAAAGGGACGACGTTAAACCAAAAAAAGAGAGTCTGGCTGGGGGACGTTAAACCCAACAAAAAAAAGAGGCTGGCTGAGGTTACACCCACCACTTCGCCAGCCCATCAAACACACACCCCCACACATATCCACACACACACACATACATACACACACACACCCACCCACCCACACCCCAACCCCACACACAGCATTTGTAGTGTATGTGGACTGGTGGTTACCTTCAACAAAAGAGCTTATTAGTATTTTTTATGGTGTTGTT
The DNA here is from genome assembly GCA_024516035.1 of Bactericera cockerelli. Lineage (NCBI taxonomy): Eukaryota > Metazoa > Arthropoda > Insecta > Hemiptera > Triozidae > Bactericera > Bactericera cockerelli. Next base: position 22,196,443 of record CM044964.1, on the reverse strand, counting down.
TACCTGCTGACAATTTTGGTCCGGTATCGTGAGTGCTCCTCTATGGACTTGTTGTAGCCCACCTTCTCCCAGCGGACTTCATTGCGGGCGTCCGGGAGTTCGATTCGGCCTGATGGGGAAGAAAAACACAACACAAAATAATAATAATAATATCGCCTTATTTATACTGCCCGATTAGGACGATTAAAGTCCCATTATTCCATCAGTAAGCCTAAGACATATTATGTGGTAAAAATCCCAAATGTGAGGATAACTTGTCATGTCCCGGCTGGGTTTCGAAACACTTTACCACTACCGTAACAGATACAAAAATGTTTTTTTACATTCTGACGGGGGACGATGTTAACATTGGCAAAAAATGAAATTTAAATTCTGAAAGACAAATAAAAAGAGCAATAATTGACTATTAAAAAGTTTTTGAAATTGTCTGACTGGAGCAGAATTTTGAACTATGTCAAAAAGTGCCCTTTTTGAATTCTGAAAGGTAAATAATACAAAGGAGACATATCCAGCATCGATAGCACTTTGAATACACCGGTTCTCGATTTGTCGCTGAAGTTAGGCAACGTCCAGAGAGACTAGGCCTTGGATACTGGCTATTCCTGGTCCCACCCAGGCTGGGTGAGGTTAATTTGAGTATCTTGATTGTGAGTATCAAGCGAATGGAGGGTAAAACACCCGTCATAATATGACCATGCATCAGTTGAAAGTGACGTTAACTCCCTTTTTCCTCCGTTAATGATGCAAATCATACAAGAAAACTACTCATTTTTCCTCACGAAATATCTCAGCTGACACACTCATTATTTTCAACCGACCTCAGTAGCTTGATCGATAAGGCAGCGGACTTGTAGCCTGGAGGTCGGTGGTTCAAGTCCCGTAGATTTAGTAAAGCTTCAGCGTTGATTTAGTAAAGCGAGTTTGAGTAGTTGTGATATCACAAAAGTGATTAACACATAATTGATAACTTTTTAACACTCATTATTTTCTGTGTGAAAAGTCTGCTCCAAACGGGAGTCGAACACAGGATCTCTAGACCACGGGCAGTAGTCACAACCACTCAGCCACGGTGACTGCTCCGATGATGACATAGGTACAAAAAAATAGATGAATTTCATAATTTTCTCCGTAAGAACAAAATATATTGGCATAGGTCTGTGATAGCGTAATGCCCGTGTAACATGAATGCAGGCGCGGTCGGTGGGAAAAGTTTTTGGGGGTGCTGCCACATAAAGTTGACTGAAATGGGATAGAGTCGCTCTTTCAGTAGCTAAAGAGATCGAGTTTGTTTACCATGTCAAACATTATAATTATGTAATTATTATTCTAGAAATGTGTGATGATTTAGTATACGTGTACGACCTGGGACTTGAGAAAATCCTCTCTTTTTAATATAATATCCTAGCCCATAGATGATGTTACTTGTTACCATGTTTAACATGAGAAATAAAACATAATAATAATAATAACACTCTTTAGTGGAAGGTAACCACCAGGCGAGGTTAAATGCTCAAAGCATTTTCTACCACCTGACCCTCAGAGTTTTATTATTATGTGGTCACAAACTCAAATTAATGAGGAAAAATTCATGCACTGGGTGGGATTCGAACCAACGGATCCCTGCGCTACCTGGATTACCAGACTAGCGCGTTAACCACTTCACCACCAGTGCGATGAGTCTGGGGGTGCTGCAGTTCCGCAGTTCCTGAGCACCGGCCACGCCTGCATGGATGCATTGGATGCATCATCGAGATATACGCAGAAATTCAAACAATAATATTTGTGTACAAGACTGAATATTCTTTAGGCGTAAATTTGATGACTCAGTCGACCTGACATTAATGACTTCTACCTAGAAGTGGGTAACAAATCTAATAATTATCTTAGAACTAAGTTATTTTTATTATTATTGTTAGATATTATTATTAAAACTAAAACCGAACTCAGTAGCTTGATCGATGAGGCTTGTAACCTGGAGGTCGGTGGTTCAAGTCCTCGTTTCAGCGTAGATTTAGTAAAGCCAGTTTGAGTAGTTGTGATATCACGAAAGTGATTAACACAAATGTGATAACTTCATAGCTAAAAATATTAACAAAGTTTGACTTTGTTAATATTTTTATTTAAGTTTGAAAAGCGCGATTAGCTCGGAGGTTAAGCACTCGCATGCCATGCGGAAGGTCCCGGGTTCGATCCCCCGTGCCGACAAAAAATTGTATTGTTAATTTGGGTACAATTGTTTTTAAGGTATACCTTCCGATACACTCGTGTTGACCCAGCAGCCCAGCACCGAAATAGGAAGTATTGTGTCACTTCTCGCCCATCAGAGAGGAGGCTTACTACGGGGGGCGCATTACGATTCGGCCCAAAAAGGTTTATGAAAAAGGTTTTCGATTTCAGGTAAAAAAGGTCACCGAACGATTCGGCCCAGTGCAACATTCTAAGTACCGTACATATTGAGGGATTTTTTATTATTCAACATTAAATTACGGAATTACCTTCTATGTATATCAGGCTTTGGCTTTCTATGTATTAGGCATGCCCTACTATGTATTTTACCTAACCCTACTATATTCTTGAGGCATGGCCTTCTATGTATTTTACCTAACCCAACTATATTCTTAAGACATGGCCTTCTATGCATTTTACCTAACCCTACTATAAACCTGAGGCATTGCCTTATATTATGTATTAACCCTAACCCTACTATATTCTTGAGGCATGGCCTTCTATGTATTTTACCTAACCCTACTATAAACCTAAGGCATTGCCTTCTATGTATTATCCCTAACCCTACTATATTCTTGAGGCATGGCCTTCTATGTATTTAACCTAACCCTACTATATTCTTGAGGCATGGCCTTCTATGTATTTTACCTAACCCTACTATATTCTTGAGGCATGGCCTTCTCTGTATTTTACCTAACCCTACTGTATTCTTGAGGCATGGCCTTCTATGTATATTACCTAACCCTACTGTCAAACACTCAAATAAACACTGATAACAAAGATGACTGTTACGAGTTCAAAACAATAACATCGTGAACATCGCCATTGTTCTCAGTTCTTTCAGGGCAACGTTTCCATACTATTTTATAGGGATTTTTTGGTGGAATGAAAGTGGGACTTTTTGTTAGAATGAAAGTGGGACTTTTTGTGTGGGATCAAAACTTGATAGTGTGTTTTGGGACGAATCATGCTATGGAAAAGGTCTCCTCAGGTAATTTGGGCCGAATCGTGAAGTTCCCACTACGGGATAGGTAGGCTACAACACAGACCACAAGCGTCTGCAGTAGCTCCTGTTTCATGGCTACGAAATAAAAACGGCTGTGAAACACTCATCTTTAAAAGAAAAGAAAAAAAAAGGTAAGTGTGCCCCGAAACCGCTTTCGCATTACTTCAGGGTCAGGGCGCTTTATACCTTTACAGCTTTACAACCATGATAATATCACTCTTAATGGAAGGTAACCACCAGGCGAGGTTATTGCTTAAAGCATTGTCTACCACCTAACCCTCTGCCATTCAAAAAATGGAAAAAATTATATTACCTAAATCGTTATATTGGAATGGTAGGTATATTTCTTATTCCCTAAAGCTTATATGAGGCTGAGATGCTGAGAATAATAGGCTTACAATTTTTTCGAAAAGTTAAAATTCTCATATTTGTGTTAATCACATTCGTGATGTCACGACTAGGTACTCAAACTTACTCAAAGTTCTTACTAAATTTTTGCTGATGAACTTGGGACTTGAATCACCAATCTCTATGTTACAATAAGTCTGCCGCCTTATCGATCAAGCTACTGAGGTCGGTAATGCATTTTTAAAGTACTATAACTACAAGTCTGGCTGGGGACTATAAACAGGGAGTAGACCAGCATTGGCTTGGTTCTGGGGGCCATCGTCAATTATTAGCCTCCTTGTATTCTTCCACTGTCTGGTTACCATCGTTCACGATGACGCCACCCTATGGTGATGATAACTACTTACCGACAAAAGCTTCACAATACATGCGTACGTTCTGTCCTATGGTAGCGTAGTGCCTCTTCGGGAGCGAATATGTTGGTAGGGGAATATCCGCATAGGTGGAAATATCTGTCGACAGACGAGATTTAGGTATATAAATAAAAATCTGTGGAAATATAATTATAATATAAGACATCAAAGGCATATTTGTATGTATGATTTTATTTGTGGTGAAGCACAAGGCATCTTCACAATTTTTATAATAATAATACTCTTTAGTGGAAGGTAACCACCAGGCGAATTTATTGCTCAAAGCATTTTCTACCACCTAACCCTCAGTCTTAATATTACGAGGTCACAAACTCAAATTAATGAGGAAAAATTCGTGTAATGGGTGGGATTCAAACCAACGCTACCTGGATTAGCAGACTAACGCGTTAGACACTTAACTACCAGTGCATATTTGCACAATTTTTGTGGGTAGTGCAGCATTACTAAGAGCCTCCTTCACTTTACGAATTCTATTACATTAATTTCTTTTTACTCTGGTAATGCTGCCACTGGTCGTTACTCATACAGTAAATATTCATTTTTCCTCACGAGGTATGAGTAGACCCCGAACATCCAAAACATCCAAGTAGAGAGCAGAAAACATCCTGCCGCACCGGGGATCGAACCCAGGTCACCATGCGTGCAATACCTCTACCATGCTAGCTCACTCGGGTACGGTGATTACTCAAACGCGGCTGTAGTATATAGACGCGTTTTTTTTTTTTTTTTTTTTTAAATACCAGGTTTGGTTTTTTCCAAATATTTCCAATTTCAGCTTTCCCACCATTCGTGAAAGAAAAATGCGTTTCGGTACTTTTAATGATAAACAATGGAAAATGAAAACAAACCAGGAATAAAGAAATGAAAGCAAGAATTTTCTAAATCCAGTTTGGTTAACCAAATTGGAAGAAAATTTCTCCCACTTTCGTTTTTTTTCCAATAGAAAATTACTTTTTTCCAATTCGTCCATTTTATTCCATTGGAATCCACTTTGGTTAGAAAGAAAAAACGGCGGATTATGTTTAAGATGGATATCAATTACCTCTTATGGCCATCATTTATAATACTGTTAAACCAAGGCTTCGCTACGGTCGCTATCACTATGTTGGTGAGCGACGCGTTTTTCCCCACGGTTGAATTATTATTATCATTATTATTGCAAATATGGAACATAAAACAAACCTACATACATGATTTCAAAGAAATATTTTCACCATTTATAAAATCCTTACTCGAAACAGGGTTCTCTTTGTCTAGAAAACCCCATGAGTAATGGATTAACCGTTTTTAAATTAAATTTCATTAAAATATCATATGCTCTCTATTATTCACTCTAGTAGAAAAGTAAAAAATATATTTATGGTAAAAAAAATGTAAATGCGATATAATTATACCAAGAAATTTCTAAAATTAGGAATCGGAAGTATTGTGTTCGTTTTTGTAAAAAATATAATATTTTTTTTATTCCGATTGCAATTTTTTTGCATGTTTCTGCACGTTTTTTTATTACCGTAAATCGTCAGTTCCATCGAATGCACGATCATTTCCGAGTCGTTCCGAATGACACACGTGTAGTTTCCTGCATCGGATGACGTCACACTTTGCGTGTAGATGGTCTGATTGGTGGACTCCGGGTAGATGATGAAATTGGACACGGGGTTCGGCCACGGGTACACTCGGTTGTCCTTGAACCTGAAAACCGAAGAGGGCATGAAAGGGTTAATTTTTTATTTGAGGGCATGAAAGGATTAATTGACTGCTGGAGTAAAGGGACTTTTCAGTCTTACCTCGGCAGTAGGTATAAACCAGGTATATTATTTTCTATTATATTTTTTTGTAATTTATCTTTTATTTTAGCCCAATGTACAATAATTACATAAATTATGTAATAATTACATAGAACAAAATAAAATTACTGGGCTGAACTGGGCTCGGAAAAAAATACCATGGAAATAGTTACGGTGAACTCTTTGAAAAGAGACAGAAAAATTAGGCGGAAGTGCAGGGAAAATGCTTTGGGGGTGCGTCCACATAAGTAGTACTAAAATGGAATATAATAGAGTAGTTCTTTCAGTGTCTAAAGAGTTTGATTTAGCTCTTTCAGTATCGAAAGTGTTTGAGTTTGTTTACCCCTCCAATCATATTAATTATTTTAGTGAATTTATTTTTTTATTAGGTATGACATTCGTTTAACTCATAAATAAAACACCTCCCGCATATCTGCTGTCCTCTTCATTGTTCCCAACACACTCGCTGCATTTCCGACCTGAACAGCCAAATTTATTCTTTGCATCAGGTATGGTCTTTGCAATCTCTTTTAAAAACTTCATTTCATCTTTGCAAATTGATCCCATGGTTTCAATGAATTATTCTAGGAATGTGTGATGATTTTCACTATGCACAAGCTAGAACTTGAGAAAATCATCTCATTTTCTTTTTATTTATTTATTTTTTTACAATTTATTTATTTTTACAAAACAATCATCAACAAAGCATTAATAACAATAATATTTAAAAAAAAACTTAGAAGTATGTACAAAATAAATAAATAATAAAGATCAATATTAATTACTTCCGATAAATTTCTAATATTAGAAATCGGAAGTATTGTGTTCGTTTTTCTAAAAAAAAATATTTTTTTGCTCCGATTTCAATTTTTTTCATATTTCTGGACGTTTCATAACCTACTGAGTAAATTTGGTTTTGTGTCCGTCTGTCGGTCTGTCGGTCTGTCGGTCTGTCGGTCTGTCGATCCGTCGATCTGTTAAAACGATTCCTTGTAACGCGCAAATCTCGGAAACTACTCGACCGATTTTAATGAAATTTTGCACATATCTAGGAGATATTCTGTAGATGGTCCCATTTTAAATTCATCGAATTCATACCAGCGGTTCTAGGTGAAAGAGACCATGCGCCTGACCACTAACTTTTTACTTAAACGCTTATATCTCGTGAACGGTACACCCGATTTCGATGAAATTTTGTAAGAATATGCATATTATTGTTTTACAAAGGTTATTTATATTTATTTTCAAAATAATTATAATTTAACTCTGATATTTAAGAAATTCCGAAATTTTGGACAAAAAAGTAAAAAAATAAGGACTACGACTTGCCGATACAGAATTTTTTGTGGAATCTAGAATGTAGAAAAAATGATATTTTACCATATAAAACAAATTTGAAGAAAATCGGTTGAGCCGTTTTGGAGATACAAGTAATTTTCTATAAAATCTCAAAATTGGCACGTGTTTACAATGTGAAGCAATCACGAGGAAGTTTTGTGTCCATAATTGGCAGTGTTTTTTTATTTACAATTGATTTGTAATCCGGGGCGAAGTTAATGCCTTAGGCATTCTCTGCCACTTAACACTCGTCTGGGGTGCTGCAGTTCCGAAGCTCCTTAGCACCGGCTGCGCATGCGCAAGGACCCATTGGCCAGACAGTGTCCAGGATCGTAAAAAAAGATTCACAAAAAATATCCTCTTTCTGATTTTTATGAATCATCACAGAGCAGAAGCTCTGAAGAAGGGGCGGGGGATAGGGCGCACAGGAAATATCAGAGACCTCAAGAGATTTTGAAATACCTCTTCAACTTTTTTTTTATTGATGATAATTCTTGGAAACACGAGAATGAAACACCTTTCTTCTGTTTTCAGAATCGTGGAGGCTCAGGTTATAAATCGCATTTCAATGAGAGTATTTTTTTTTTTTGTAACTGATTATTTGATACAGGGTTTTCCTATTTTTGTTATACCTTTGTTATTGTTATATTCTATAACGTAATAATTATAATTATGTATAACCTTAACAACTGAACTGGAAAGATAGAAGACTGATTCGAGAACTTTATAAGGGACAGAAGGTAGTGGTCAGAGTTGATAATGAAGAGACAGAAGAAGTTATCATAGGAAGGGGAGTGAGACAAGGATGCTGCATGTCACCTGCACTATTCAACTTGTACGCCGAAAAACTATTAGAAGAAGCGTTGGCCAATACAGAAGGAATAAAGATAGGAAACGAGAATATGAGAAACATTAAGTATGCAGACGATCAAGCAGTAGTGGCAGACTCAATATTGAAACTGCAAAATATGGTTGAGAACATCAATGAAGCTGGCAAAAGATTCGGAATGAAGATAAATGTGGGTAAGACAAAAGTCATGAAAATTGGGAAAGAAGAAGAAAGAATGAATGTTGTAATTGAGGGGCAAACTCTGGAACAGGTTAAAAATTTCAAATATTTGGGTGGAATGATTTACACCAATGGAAGCTGCACACAAGAAATAAGATGTAGAATAAGCATGGGGAAAACAGCATTTCTAAAAGTAAAAGACCTACTAACATCCAAAAGAATACCACTGAAGTTAAGGAAAAGGTTTGCCAAGTGTTACATATGGAGTGTTGTGTTGTATGGCTCGGAGACATGGACAGTCAGGAAAAAGGAAGAGAAATATCTGGAGAGTTTTGAGATGTGGTTGTGGAGACGAATGGAGAACATCAAGTGGTCGGACAAGATACGGAATGAAGAAGTATTGAGAAGAGTTGGAGAAGAAAGAAGAATACTGGAGACAATTAGAGAAAGAAAAGCAAGCTGGATCGGGCATATCTTACGCAGAGATTGTTTGCAAAGAAGAATCATGGAAGGAGCAATAGAAGGTAAAAGATCAAGAGGAAGAAGGAAGTTTGGCATGCTAACGGATATTTTAAAAGGACGAAGCTATGAAGAAATGAAAACATGTGCTCAAGATCGTGAAAGTTGGAGAAGATGGCGTTGAAACCTGTCAAAAGACAGATCTACTTATATATATATAACCTTTGCTATGTTCTATATTGAAACTAAGACACATTATTAGTCTGTTTTAAAAAATCGAAATCAATAATGTTTTAAGTAAAACTCTTTTCTTAAAAAATTGCACTAATTATAATATATGGCTCTTCTTCAGAAATTGTAATATTGTCATGATAACAATTATAAAATATGTGTGGTTCTTTTTAGCTATTGAAATTCGATTCAAATTAAAATAAAATGGGTCAATTCAAATAAAAATACCCCTAATTTGAGTTTTATACTCTGGTTAGGGAGGTCTCAGTCGAATAAGACTGATTTTGTTACTTTCCAACATTGTATATTTTAAGATTAATTTTATTATAGGTATTACATGTAACAAATAAAGACAAAAATAAATATTCTATATTCAAATCAATCAATGGAATATAGAATACTTTTATCTTAACTTTAATCCTGTTATATAATTGGGCTTTTAAATCTCTCTCGATGACTTCAGAAACTTTAAATAATAAATAATAATATGTAAAAAAAAATATATTTTTTGGTCCCAAACCCCCCCCCCCCCCCTTAACAGACAAAAATCTCGGCATTAAAAATAAGCAAATTTTCTTTTAGAGCCGCCAAATTCCGGCAAAAGGTGGCACAATGTTATTATAAACCTAATGGGGCAGTTATTGTTCTGTAAGACATCGCAAGCAATTGTGTGTGTCTCTGCTCACTGGTCATCTCGACCCTCTGACTGGTAGGTGGTGGGATCAGGCCCGATTTGGGGGAGGGTATTGCGGGTTCGAATCCTCCCTCGGGACAAATTGGTCTGGTTTTACAAAACATATCTAACATATACAGGGCATCCATAAAGTCTCACCCAGGCCGGGTTTCTCGAAAACGACTCAAAATATCAAAAAACGCAAAAAACCCATATTCCGTAAATTTTAGGAGGATTAATTTTCAGCCAATTTTTTTAATCCTACACGGCCCCAGTCAGGCTGGGCATGGACCAACTTTAAAATCTTTTCAGGGCCGAATTATCAAACAGGGTTAGATTTAATCTTACTGGACACTATCCCTTAACACATTCCCATGTACAATACAACCAAATACAGTGCACAATATTCCCACAAGAAGGCGTGATAAGGGATAGTATGTGGCGTGTTAAGGGACAGCCTCCGTGTCATAACGATTGTGACTACTGCCCGTAGTCCACAGTTCCCGAGTTCGACTCCCGGTTGGGGCAGACTTTTCGACGAAAATTCTGTTACATCCAAACACGTGAGACTGGTATTTCCGGCCCTAACGATGCTGGGTGAGGTTAATGTGGGTAGCTGGTACGATTCCCGGCAAATGGAGGGTAAAACCCTCGTCCTGACTACTTCAAATCAGGACGTAACTCGGAATTGGAATCAACTGGTCACAATAGATCTAAATAGAGGTCGGTGTGATAATTGGTGCTTCTCTTGTGGAACTCCAACCAGTCAATGTATAATAATAAAAGAGATAGTGTCCACTAGGATTGAATCCCTTGACTGTCTGTGTATTAACAAGCAATTTGTACCCATAAAACTACTAGTAGGTATGTTGTGTGGATGTATGTACCTCCCTTAATGATTATAATTATTTACAAAAGTTGAATTTTATTATAAAAATTTAACCGGAACAGCACGAACATATTTACATGTGTGGGGCATTTGATTGGTTGAATATAAAAAAAATAACAATATCACTTGAATCACTTCAGAGATCAACAGAAGTGGAATTTCTGTAATCAGCTGTATTCGTCTAGGTCTTCTCTGATTGGTTCTGATTATCTAGGAAAATTTGGCGCTCTCATTTAACATTCCATTATCAAAAGGACGCGGAAGGAGAACCAATCAGAAGCTAGAAACATCCGTTCCTCCAAAAGGAACCGAGTCCCCGACTCGGTTCCTTTTGGAGGAACAGATGTTCCTCGGTTTGTTTACATTTTGAGAGAAACAGTGCATTATATTAAGACTATTCCGTTCCGTTTCGCTCTGTTCCTTTTCAAAATGTACAATAAAATTTCACTTATTTGAGACGTTTAATTCAATCGGCATTTATTACGTCAAGTAATGATGAAAAATGAACATTAGAGAGAGAGAGAGAAAGAGAGAGTGAGAGAAAGAGAGAGAGAGAGACAGAGAGAAAGAGGAGAGAGAGAGAGAGAGAGAAGAGAGAGAGAGAGAGAGAGAAAGAGAGAGAGAGAGAAGGAATTTCCAGGAAATTTTGCGGTATTCGGTGAGAACTAGAGCTTGGTGCAATGCAATGCGCAGGATGATTACAATACGACTCACTTGTTTTCTCTAAATCATTTTACAATGAGGGAGCATGGCAACTTTTCCTTCTCATCTTGGAATCAATGGAATTTTGAAATCAATAAAACATACATCGGTTTCAATTGATTGAAACCGATGTAACATACAATTACATCTGTCCCGATAGCTCAGAGGTAAAGGCGGCACTCTGTGAATCCAAAGATCCCAGAGGTCATGGGTTCGAAACCCAGTCGGGACATGACAAGTTATGCTCCCATTTGGGATTTTTACCACAATACATAATTATACTTGGGCTTACTGCTGGAATAATGGGACTTAATAGTCTTCATTGGGTAGTTTAAATAAGGTGATATTATTATTTTTATTATTAATAGGGTTCAATGCACAATTGCACTTATTACTTGAGTATAGGTAAAGGCGACATGAACAGTGTAAAAAGAAATTAATGTAAGGGTGCGCTGTGATTGGTTGAAAGTCCGACTTAAGGGCTTGTCTGGACCAACTGAAACTCAATCCTGTTTCGTAAATCGACCTTAAGTAATTCTGCTACCCACGAAAATTGCTCCCTCTTTCTACCCACTCTTGTTTATTCAGAACTTGGCGAAAGAATTGTGCGATTCCCTAATGTGCACACCACACAGTCCTGACTCTTACTGATTCCGAGAAGTTTTCACTGGAATCACAAATAATGGCACTGGTCGATCGTGTTGATGATTTTCTGTTTACTTTTCAAAATCCTTATGACATTGGACCTCGAGCACTCGAATTCTACTTGACTAGCAGCTAGGAAGCAATTGGACTAGCACGTAGTTAGATGTGATTAGCAAGTAATAATAACACTCTTTAGTGGAAGGTAACCACCAGGCGAGGTTAATGCTCAAAGCATTTTCTACCACCTAACCCTCAGCATCTTATTATTATGTGGTCATAAACTCAAATTAATGAGGAAATATTCATGCACTGGGTGGGATTCGAACCAACGGATCCCTACGCTATCTGGATTACCAGACTAGCGCGTTAACCACTTAACTACCAGTGCACGGTTAGCTGTGTTACAATTGTTTCTAACGGATACCTTTCCGTGCGCTCCTGTGGACCCAGCACCTAATTGGGAAGTATTGTGTCACTCCTCGGCCATGCTTAACACCTGAGGCATGATCATACATGTCTATTTCCTAATTCTACTTTATGCCTGAGGCATGGTCAAACACTGCAAACCTTACGGAAAAAGGGAAAAATAGATATAAGAACATGCCGCGGGCTGTAATTCAAGTGCAACCGACCCCCTGCCAAATGTCCTATTACAGAATATTTTATTTTATTTAAATAAGGCCACCTTTTTTTCTCGCTCTCTTCTCTCTCTCTCTCTCTCTCTTCTCTCACCCTCTCTCTCTCTCTCATCCTCTCTCTCTCTCTCTCTCATCCTCTCTCTCTCTTTCTCTCTCTCACTTTTTCTTTCCCTCTCTCTCTCTCTCTCTCTCTCTCTTTCTCACCTTTACCACTCCATCATTTCTTATTGAAACCCTCCTCTCGCATTAAAATATGAATTCCAAGAATTTCTTCATTCTTCTTGAATAACGAGACGAATTAATAAGAAAACACAGTGACATTTCTGTTCGAAAATATACTTGTGTGATCCTTAGCGCCACTTTTGGTTCAATACTTTTTTTCGTGAAAGAATATACCTAATAAATTTTCTTTGGCTGTATATTTTTAAGAAAAAAAAATCTTCAAAGGCCAGAATTATAAATTCAAATACATAATAATGTGAGAAAACAGCAGGTTTGTGACTTTTCTGCAAATGGAGGATAAAACTCTTGTCCGTCGTATATGACCAAATGACCATGCAGTTGAAAAAACGACGTTGAAACCCAAGTAAAATAAAATCATTCTTTCTTTTACATCATTACCTAATCATTTGCGAAAAAAAGTATAGAAACAAGTTCGAACAGGAGAAATAGTTCCTCAAAAAGAAAAAAAGGTCTGTGAAATATTGTTTTTTCAAAAAAGGTTCCTTAAAAAAAGTGTTTTGTTAAATTTACGTTACACAAGGTTGGTTGTAGGTATGTATACAATAGGTTTCATCTTCTTAGGAAAGAATTCTTTCTCTGTGTTAGGGGCGAAGCCAGCCTCCGTGGCGGCACGGTTATGACTACTGCCCGTAGTCCAGAGATCCCGAGTTCGATCCCCGGGCGGAGCCTCTTTGTAAAGAGAAAAATTTCCAAGTCCAATTTACCTCTCTATAAGGGGAAATTATCTCTTTATAAAAAAAAAACCTGGATATAAGAGAAAAAAGTTCTGGTGCCCTACGAGTTCGCTTATATCCAGGGTTGATTGTGTAATACCTACACTTTAGTACAAGGTAACCACCAGGCGAGATTAATGCTCAAAGCATTTTCTACCACCTAACCCTCAGAGCCTTATTATTATCTGGTCACATAATCAAATAATTTAGGAAAAATCCAAAAGCATTGGGTGGGATTCAAACACACATGTTTAGATTTTCTTCCCGGCATTATTTTGGGCATCACTGCATCCGAGTTACAGCCCGAGGCATGGCCCTGTATTTATTTTTCCTAACCCTACTCTTCACAATGAGGCATTGCCGTACATTGTTTCAGGCCGTGACTCGGCGCCATAGATCAATTCGATGTGAATAGAACCGTTTATTGGTATAGGTAGTCAAGTGATTACGGCGCTATCTCGTAAACCAGGTACCTACCGTAGGGTCTGTTTGTTCAAATCTCACCCAGTGCATGAATTTTCCCTCATTCATTTGAATATATGACCACATTATAATAAGACTCTGAGGGCTAGGTGGTATAAAATGCTTTGAGCATTAACCTTGCCTGGTGGTTACCTAGCACTAAAGAGTATGTACCTATACCATTATTACTGTCACACCTGCATATAAGGAAATTTGAGGGACCAGAATTTTTTCTCACAGACCAAGTTGGAGGAAGATGTTTTAAGTTTGAAACCTCACCTGGTGGTTACCTTCTACTATTTATCTCCATTGCCTTAATCCGATATTAGCTCATTTTGCTTTTGGGTTCGGCATAGTTCAACCTCATGGTTGAGGTTGGTATAGGGTGAAGCACATTTTTTCACGCCTGGATGCCATTCCTAACACCAACGATTCTATTGGTAGGTCCTAATAGACGGGGGGGGTTTACCCTTCATTTGCTGAGAATCGTACCAGCTACCCACATTAACCTCACAGCCTCACACAGCCTAGGTAGGGCCGGAAATGCCAGCCTCACGTGTTTGGATGGAACAGAATTTTATTTGAAAAATCTGCCCAACCCAGGAATCGAACTCAGGATCTCTGGACTACGGGCAGTAGTCACTCGCCACGGAGGCTGTTCTGCTAAAGAGTATTATCATTGTTATTATTAATATTAGGTTTTTTTGAAGACTGTTTATAATGATATTTTAGTGTGTTATAATGTTATAGGTTGCTTGCAACTGTTTTGTAATACACTTTAAACAAATATACGAAATTCAATTATTCAATTCATTTAGGACCTATACAACTCATCGATCAATAGTTCAATGACCTCATGAATGACCACCTTTATCTCCAATCGGCCACGTTTCTCAGTCTACCACAACGTCCCACCGATATCAACACAACCATCCTCATCAGGTATTGAACCGTTGGTCATGTCCAGGGACCCAGGCATTGCATATACAATGAGGCATGGCTAATGAGGAGCACCCAATATAAGTCACGTTCGCTCGCTAAAATCATTATTATAATGCGTTCATTTCATGTATGCACTTACGCTCATATATTGGCTTGGAGGTAGGTATATCACAATATGGATGCTCAATACGTACCTTAGGTCTGGTTTAACTTTATTTGCAGAGGTTTTGAAATCATAATAATAACACTCTTTAGAGGAAATAACCACCAGAAATAACGAAATTCAACCATGAGGTTAAACAACGTCGACCCTGCTTAAGCGGGATAAGACAAAGTAAAAGAAGAAGAACCACCAGCGAGGTTGATGCTCAAAGCATTTTCTACCACCTTACCCTCAGAGTCTTATTATTATGTGGTCACAAACTCAAATTAATTAAGAAAAATCATGTAGTGGTTGGGATTTGAACCGTCTACGGTGTTTTACCCACAATTTTACAAATATCGAGAAAAAAATATACCTACATAAAATATATAATATTTAAAAAAAAAACTAAAAATTGTAAACTAAAAAAACTAAATTTAAAATTATTCTCAGCTGAAAATGTTGGCAAGAATTAACCGACCACTTGTTGTTTTTCCATTTGACATGGTTAAATTGTTCAGTTTGTAGTTAAAAAATTCAAGGTATTATTGATTTGAAAAAAAAAAAAAAAAAAAAAAACCAACAGTATAGAGATTAATACTGAACAGAGGAGGCATATGTTTAACTTTTTCCAGTAGGTAGGTACCTAAGTTTTATTAAACGAAATATTAAAAAAATTCCATATCAAGAAAAAAATGACCGAATATGATAAAAATATTTAGCATTAATCTCCAAACTGTTACTTTTTTATAGAAATAAAAATACCTAGGAAATTTTAACCACAAAAAAAGTTATGTCAAATTTAGTCCATTGCCCACATGGAGTCAAATGCAAAAACAGCAAGTGCTCGGTTAATTCTGCCGGGGAGTGTAGTACAAACTTGTGAACTTCTCAATTTTCTGTTTATACTGAAGATTGCACTAACAAAAACATGAAAATTCCACATGAGCTGGGCCAACTTACTTCACCTTGACTATATGAACCACCCCGTTGGAAGGAATCAATTATGCTCCTCATCAATTCGTCAAAGAAGTATTGACATCCTGTACCGCCCGAACTTGAAATTTTTGAACAATATCAGTGACCCCGCGGTCTTCTGTCTGCAAGACCAGCACCGCAGGAAGGACACTTCCGCTTGACTTGCGATAAGAACGTGCACGTACCTTCTTCTTCTAATTTTAATAATAATAATAATAAAATAGGTGGTTAATTGAGCATTTCTACCACCTAACCTTCAAGAAGTCTTATTATTATTATGTGGTCTCAAACTCAAATGAATGAGGAAAAAATTCATGCATCGGGTGGGATTCGAACCAACGGATCCCTGCGCTACCTGGATTACCAGACTAGCGCTTTAACCAGTTGCCTTTAACAATGACTAAGGGCGAAATTAATAGACGTTTTTGTAAAACCACTATGGCGCTAAGTCACGGATTGCGTACGGTGTAAGATAGGGAAAACCGACACTCAGCAAGGACTTAAGTTATTGATGTTGTCTATTAATTCCGCCCTAAAAGTCCTACTCGGCAGCACCCGAGGCATGGCCATATATTTTTTTCCCACACCTACTCTACACAATGAGGCATTGCCGCCAACGGTCCTGCTCATTATCAAAAAATAATGCTGAGAATATTGAAAGAAAAAATCGATACAGCCGATATCAAACCGATGAGAAATATGAAATAATTGAAATCGGAGCAAAAAAATATTTTTTTTTTTACAAAAACGAACACAATACTTCCGATATCTACTATTAGAAATTCTTCGGAAGTAATAATTCTGGGCAGTTCTGTTGGGTTAAGTTATTATATGTATTTTATTGTTATCACAATCGTGATACATATCATAATAACTCAAACTCGTATAACTAAATTTGCTGTTCTTGGAACTCGATCCACCGACCTACAGATTACGAGTCCGTCGTCTTATCGATCGAGCAACTGGAATCGGTATTATAAGTAACCAAGGTTGGCTAAATCGTTAGGTGATGTAATAAACGCCATGTTCACAATAATCATGCAAGCTACCGCAAGGTGGTGTCATATTCCGAGAATTCGGTATCTATTCTGGAAAAGACGATAAGATTCTGGTTGAGAATTTTCTCTCGATTTACCACCATCAAGGACACATTGAGAATTACCTACACGGTGGTTATTGAGGTAATAATAATAATATCGCCTTATTTATACTGCCCAACTAGGAATATTAAGCCCCATTATTACAGCAGTAGCCCAAGACGTATCATTATGTGGTAAAAATCCCAAATGGGAGGATAACTTGTCATGTCCCGGATGGGTTTCGAACCCGCGACCTCTGGTATCTCTAGATTCACAGAGTGCCATCTTTACCACTGAGCTATCGGGACAGACGTATACCACCATCAAGGACGCACATTGAGAATTAGCTACACGGAGGTTGTTGAAGTAATAAATTTATAATGCTTCTGTCAACAGTTCGTCGATCCGTCGATACAACAGTGACAACGGGATTAGAATTAATGAGTACTTAATGAGACACGGGTTTCAGACTTTCGGATGGTGTAATATTCTAGTATAATGTTTATACCATTAAATTTTCAAGCAGGGACGCTTCATGAAGTAAAAGAAGACTGTAGAGAAAAATTAAAAAAAGGCAAAATACCAAAATAGTTCTCCTAACCAATTATCACAGGAGAAAACAGAAGAAATTCTCCTAACCAATTGTCACAGGAGAAAACAGAAAAAGTTCTCCTAACCAAATGTCACAGGAGAAAACAGAGGAACCCATAACCACATAGTACTACAGGGTGAAAAAAACATTTTTTTTAACCGTATTGTCAGCGGAAGAAGAAACAATGAAGACAGTTTCTAACCAATTTCTAGGTATAAAACAGAAGAAATTCTCCTAACAATTGTCACAGGAGAAAACAGAGGAAATTCTCCTAACCAATTGTGCACAGGAGAAAACAGAAGAAGTTCTCCTAACCAATTGTCACAGGAGAAAACAGAAGAAGTTCTCCTAACCAATTGTCACAGAAGAAATTCTCCTAACCAATTGTACTGGAAAGAAAATTCTCCTAACCAATTGTGACAGGAGAAAACAGAATAAGTTCTCCTAACCAATGTCACAGGAGAAAACAGAAGAAGTTCTCCTTAACAAATTGTCACAGGAGAAAACAGAAGAAATTCTCTTAACAAATTGTCACAGAAGAAAACAGAAGAAATTCTCCTAGCCACTTGTCGAAACAAGAGGAAACAGAAAAAAAATCTCCTAGAAGACAGAAAAAAACTTCAAACACATATTTCCGACACAACAAACATATCAGTTGCACAAGTTCTGTACCGTCTCACATGGGCTGTGCCTGTGGTCCTTAGGGATTCTTCGTATCAGACGTGATTATGGTAACAATTAGCCGACCACTTGGCTTTTTTTTTCATTTGCTTTTCTTTTCTCTATGTTCTTTTTGCTTGAAGCGACCTTTAAAAATTCTGTGATTAGATTCTGGAATCTGGATTTCGATGGAAGTTTTTGTTTCCACATTGCAGGAGGACATTAAATAAACAAAATAAATGTTTTTCTTTGTGTTATTCTATCATAATTATAGTGGGTAGACGCAGAATTATAGAACTTTTCTATATCTTTAATATCCCATATCTTATTTTTGCCTATAATTCCGCACTGGTCGCTGCTAACAAAAAGCAGCTACTCATTTTTCTCACGAGGTATGAGCAGGAGCTCATTGTGGATGTCATTTGATTTTTTTTGTAAAAAACAAAAAAAAATGAGCTAAAAGAAATAATATTGGATCTATTGGGACATGGACACTTATTTATATTACCGCCCAACTGGACTAAAAATTTCCTGTATTCCAACATACTAAAATATATGAGGGTAAATTCATACATTAGATCTGACTAGATCGTAGTACTCGCAGTGTCAATTGTATGGAGTTTCATCTGAAAGCCTGCAACCAGACAAATTCATACAACTGCATTAGGTGGGATCTGAAACAACAATCAAGCTACTTGAAAAGAAGACTTTCGAGGAAAATAACTAATATAGACAGAACAAAAGTTGAGGACTATCAAAAAAATATGATGAAAAAGATAGATGCCGTGGAGGGAAAAAAGAAAGAGTAGAAGCAAGCAAAGAGAAAAAAAAACTGGATCAGTATGCGCACCAAACGTAACGATCGCACACACAACTATAAAAATAAGAATGAACAAAAGAAAACGATTTATAAAAAGAGCAGGCTAAACGTTGTAAAAAAATTCAGACAAAAAAAAAACCTGGCTGAAACTGGTTGGCAGATTCTCATTGCGGATCGCTGTTGGTTTGGTGATGATTGTTGTGTCCTTCTGTCTTGCTGGAGCGTGAGACCTGTCGTGTAAAGATCGCCGTATTGGGATCAGGATTGTTGTCAGGGGGGCTTTGGTGTCCTCTATTTATCTTGGGGTTGGGGTGAGATTGCCATAGGCAATAATCCCGCCCTTTAGTGAGGACATATATATGTGTGTATACTTATCTATTTTTTTCCTCTATATTGTTCATATTGTTTCTTTTTTTTTATTTCTTTGTAATTATTATCTGTATTGTATACATATACATGTCTTATTATCTAATAAATTTTTAAATAATAATATCACCATCCTTGATCAAACCCAATTGTTTGTAAATATTTTGTCTTTCATTGATCAAATAATCTTATGAATTAATGTAAGTTCATTTACATTAATTCATTCAAATTAACGCACCTCCAAAGTGGCTGGGCTAAATGACTCCAAAAGGATTTTTTAAATTCCAAAAGGTCATCAGTTAGGGGCAAAAACTCCAACGGGGACAATACGTTCGGGTTGTTATTTGTTAGTTGTATAGTTTGATTGAAAGTTTGATTGAAAATTTGTTAAGGTTTTAAATGGTTTCTTCATGGTGCTTTTGTTCTTGTTTTGTTGAATTCAATATTTTTATTGGAGGTATGAACAGACTCTTTCAGGATAATATTAACCTAGTGTATGTGTTGGACTGATATTCGAAGTTCGTAATTTAATTTGTCGTAATTTTATTAGTAAAGCTTGTTGATTACTTTTTTGATGCGTTTTTTTTTATTATGTATTTAATTTGAACCTTAAAGAATTCATTCAGACTTTATGCACACAGTGGCGCATTGCAAACTTATATTAAAAATAAATTCACCGTATTTCTTTAAGGTTCAAATGTGCAGGTAGGGGTTGTATTAAAAAAATGTTTCCCAATCTCAAAAATTACTATAGGGTTATTATGCTAAAATTTAATTTCAGAAGTTTAAATTATATCATTTGCCCCTGTACTTGTTGCTAGTAATGTGATGGTATGGTGCTATTTTGTTTTACTTTTGTCTGGTGTTCATTTAAGTTGGTTTTGTTGCGGTCGATTGTTATATGATATACTGTATCGTATTTTTTTTTTCCATCAAATATTGATAAGTAACGTTAAATATGTTCATATTTTGATGTTATTGATATGGCTATATTTGTCATTATGTTTACATGATATTATTGATAATGGGTCTGCATGTTCTTGTTGCAATAATGTGCATGTATGACAACCGATGACAATTTGCAGTGTTCCACTAGTGATTGTACTGGTCGACAGTTGACAGACTAATTTTACGCCATCATAATCATGATTTCAAAACGACTTACAATATTCATTCATCATTTTGATTATCGATTTATTACTTGTCCTATAGTTTCATTGATAAACCCATGTGCCCTGTTCCAGAAAGCACTCTCACTCTCATAATCCCCAATTCTCGGTTTCAAACGTCTTTAACGCACTTGATTGGTTATTGCGTTCAAATGAACGAATCATTGCGTTCAAATGAACGAAATCGTTGCGTTCAAATTAACCAATCAGAGTGCGTTATATGACAGTTGAAACGGAGATTAGGGATTATGAGAGTGAGAGTGCTTTCTGGAACGGAGGCACTGATGAACGTGCTATTATTAGTCAAAGCGTTTACAATTTCTCTGATTGTTTTCTGTTGGCTGCTTTACTTTAGAGTAGTTCAGAAGATCGGGATAAGTTCTGGCCCCGTGTTCTGCCATATTGGACACCCAAGTGGTCTGACCAAATTCCATACAGTTCATGTAGCTACCAACTGGAATGATATATGGAAGCCAATTATAATATGCTCTCTCTCTCTCTCTCTCTCTTTCTCTCTCTCTCTCTCTCTCTCTCTCTTCTCTTTCTTTCTTCTTTAACTCTGTTGTTATATGTACATATCTGTCCCTCTCTTTCTTTCTCATTCTCTGTTGTTCTTTCCTTGCTTCTTTTTCGCTTTCTTTCATTGTTTCGCTCTCTCTCTCTCTTTCTTTCTCTTTCCTTTCTTCTCTCTTCTCTCTTTCTCTCTCTTTCTCTCTTCTCTCTATGTCTCTCTCTTTCTCTTCTCTCTCTCTCTCAATATATCTCTATCCATCTTTCATTCTCTGTGTGTGTCTCTCTTTTCTCTATCATTATCTCCTTTTCATATTGTTTCTCTCTCTCTCTCTCTCTCCATATTCTCATCCATCTTTCTCATTCTCTGTGTGTGTTTGTTCATATTTTTCACTTTTCTCTATCTCTCTACTTCATATGTCTCATCTATATTTCTCATTTCTTGTTGCTCTCTTCTTTCCTCTTCTCTTGCATTATTTCCCTTCAGTATGTTCACATCTTTCTCATTCTCTGTGTGTCTTCTTTTCCTCTTTTTCTTATTCATTATTTTAATGTTTCACTTTCTCTATCTCTCTCGCTCTCCTATGTGGTGCCATATTGGTCTGCTGGTCTCGACTGTACGTCTTCTGTCTTCCTTCACTTCTGTTTCTTCCATCAGGTCTTAATTACTCTCTTCAATGTTCTGGGCGAGTCTTTCCTTGCGTGTCATTGTCCACATTTGTGTCATGGTGGTTGGTGGTGAAATATTATTGAGGCATTAAACTCTTCTTGAGTAGTCAGAACATGATTTCTTGTGTGTCGAGGCAAGAGTTTTTCACAATGTTTAAGGTAACAAAAATCACTAAGATTGATAATATTATTTAATGCTTTTTCTGATTTACATTTACTTATTTACATCATAATGGCGGACCCTTTATTTTATCTTTGTGATGTATGTATTTTGTGATTTTTTATTAGTATTTTTGTAACCTCTGTTTTTTTTCCTTTTATTATTAATATTATTTGTGTAAATAGAGCTCGGCTCTCAACATATTACCCGTTCGCGGTCATTATCATAGTCATTATTACCCTAAGTTAGGTGCTAACTTATGATCTTCCTTTATTTTTTAAATGATTGACAGTATTTTTCTTTACACTTTGGTAATGACACCACTGGTCGTTACATAAGTGTACAAGATACTCCAACCTCTCTACACATTGGAAGCATTGCGTATATCGTTTTTGGCGCCACCTCTTTTTTTCCATGATACCATCGGCATCTTACTCTTCTTATCAAAAACAACTTGAACTGGTAAATCAGCAAAATACAAGAACGGCGGAAGTCAGAGAAGCACAAGATTGCGAAATACACACTTCTTTGAAAAAAAAACACGCAATAAGAGAAAGAACTCATAAGAAATATGCTCAATACTGACTATCGTATTTTACAAACATAATCTCTATGTGTGTTTTATATTCCCATGTTAGTCGGTTGAAATGTCGAATCAGCAAAACGAGACAAAGTATAGTCATAAGAATGGTAACAGATTTTTCTAAAAACTGACTTAATGAAGAATATTAAAATAGGTACATATTAAATTATTTAATATTTGTTTCAATGCATAGTTACCTATATGAGTCTGGGAGTACCAAAGAATAAATAAAAACATCACATCTGCAAACAAAAAGTGTTGGAAATATTATAATCTGAAACATAAACTCTGTAGCAAACAATGCAATATTGTTAAATATTATATTACAAACTTCTATACGAGTATCTCTAGCTTGATCTTTGTTGAGTGATACTAAAGAAATTTAGGTTTAAAAGATTACAAGTGAATAACCCTTGCCTTTATAGTTACAAAAATACTAACAGTTTAAAGGAGGACTTTATCTGAAATCTAGATGATTTTTCATATCTCCGAAAGCCACTAAGATTTGCTATCATTATTATTACATACTGAAAGTTTTTAAAAGCAGAACTTTCTGAAATCAGATGGATTTCAGCTATATCGAAAGTCACTGAAGGTTTGCTACAATATTGGCTACTGAAAGTTTTTAAAACTTAGAACAGATTTTCTGTTAATCTTGAAGTCATGAAAGGTTTGCTTACAATATTGGCTACTGAAAGTTTTTAAACAGAACTTTCTGAAATCTAGATGGATTTTTCAGCTCATCTCCAGAAAGTCACTGAAGGTTTGCTACAATATTGGCTACTGAAAGTTTCAAGACAGAACTTCTGAAATCTAGATGGATTTCAGCTCATCTCCGGAAAGTCAATGAAAGGTTTGCTACAATATTGGCTACTGAAACTTTTTAAAACAGAACTTTCTGAAATCTAGATGATTTCAGCTAATTCCGAAAGTCACTGAAGAGTTTGCTACAATATTGGCTACTTCCTGGTTGTGTGTAAATATCAGCAGAACTGTCGTCTAAAAATCATATAATTGATTAATTAGTTAAAATTTCCATGTACTGAAGAGTAATATGCTAAATATATGGACATACTAGATTTTTTTCTTGTCTTAATTATTAGTCCACTATATGCGGTGAGGTATTGCTAAAAATCAATAAAATTAGATGAAACAGTTTTTTATATTAATCATATCGTCTAAAATCATACATGATTTACTATTTCCAGATATATAAGTTTGCTACTTAACTATTGTTGAATATTGTACAAACAATCTTACATAAATTATGTACCTATCGTCGAAAGTACCTGCTAGTTTGTACAATAGCTACTAAAGTTTTTAAAACAGAACTTTCTGAAATCTAGATGGATTTTTCAGCTCATCTCCAGAAAGTCACTGAAAGTTTGCTACAATATTGGCTACTGAAAGTTTTTAAACAGAACTTTCTGAAATCTAGATGGATTTTCAGCTCACTATCAGGAAAGTCACTGAAGGGTTTGCTACAATATTGGCTACTGAAAGTTTTTAAACAGAACTTTCTGAAATCTAGATGGATTTTTCAGCTCATCTCCGGAAAGTCACTGAAGGGTTTGCTACAATATTGGCTACTGAAAGTTTTAAAACAGAACTTTCTGAAATTTAGATGGATTTTTCAGCTCATCTCGGAAAGTCAATGAAGGTTTGCTACAATATTGGCTACTGAAAGTTTTTAAAACAGAACTATCTGAAATTTAGATGGATTTTTCAGCTACATCTCAGGAAAGTCACTGAAGAGTTTGCTACAATATTGGCTACTGAAAGTTTTTAAAACAAACTCTGAATTCAGATGATTTCAGTCATAACAGAAAGTTACTGAATGTTGTACAATATTGGCTATGAAATTTTAACAGAACGTGGCTGAAATCGGAAGGAATTTATACTCAGAAAGTCATTAAAGTTTTGCTACATATGGCTATAAAGTTTGTAAAACAAACTATCTGAATCTGATGGATTTCAGCTAATCTCAGAAAGTCACTGAAAATTGCTACAATATTGTACTCCTTCGCTTGTGTAAATTCATGTTGTAATGTCGTCTAAAAATCATCTACATGATTGTCTATTACCGCTATATAATTTTGCCTATGTACTGTGGTATCTAATAATTGTCTAATTATTAGTACTACACATAACTATGTATTCGTCTGTTAGATATTGCTAAAACATCAATTAGAAGAAACATTTCTTTCTTTTATTTAATGTCATTGGAGTCATTGTTGCGGCAATTTATAATTAGAGATTTCAGACTTATTGGATTATAATCATCTATGTCAGGGTTTCCCAAACTGTGGTCCGCGAGAAATTCAGTGGTCCGCGAGGTGGACCCTAAAGAAAAAAAAAAAAACAAATTTCTTACAAAGAAAAAAAAATCTCTAACTTTTGTTGAAAGTATACCTACCATTTTTTTACTTTGGCTTAACATCACATGTTTCAATTTCGCTTATAATATTATTATGTATTTCGAAGAACACGTTAGGTACCTTTGATCATACACCAGACTTGACCAAAAAGTGTAAGTAGGTACACTTTTTGGAATAAAAAAAAAAGCTGCAAGAATAATACACACATGAAGAAAAAAAAACATGAGCTTTTTTAATACAAATGAAGTATCATGGCGAAATGTAGTGGATATCAGTAAGAAATTCTTTTGGACTGCATCACCAAGCAAAGAAATAAGCTTATCCCTACTATGTATGGCAAGAGATTTTCTTTAAAAAATGAGTATTAAACCTCGCATTGGAAAACTAGTGGAAACAAATATGAAATTTCAAAAATAGGTCCGTGGCTTGAGAAAGTTTGGGAACCCCTGATCTAGGTACTATCTTTTTTTTTCTCTCTTTCAACTAACCTTTTAGATCATAATGTATTTTGAGTAGGTCGTTTGCTTTGTCTACACGTGCATTCATTAGAGTATAAATTGTGTGCAAAGGTTCTTTTCAATTACCTAAGTACGTTTTAATAGGTAAGAATTATAACTTATGACAGAACGAAAACTGGTGTATTGAACGAACCATCGACGCTGGCTTATTCAATTTTTGATTAAGACACTATTGACAACTCTTTATTTAGAGCAGTTCAAAATAATTGAAAATTTATTTTGTTAATTTTTTTGAAAACCAAACATCCCGGAGATATTTCAGGGCCAGCTTAACGGACCTCTATTTTAGAATCTCCTTTTCTCAATTTTATTTGGGGTTGGCCGCTTTTACCGCCTTTTCAATACCTCCCATTATTCGTTTCTTGTTGCTTCTTGTGATCATTTCTGTCCACCAACCACCTCAGTAGCTTGCTCGATAAGGCGACGGACTTGTAACCTGGAGGTCGGTGGTTCAAGTCCCAAGTTCAGCAAATATTTAGCTAAGTGAGATTGAGTAGTTTTTTACAACAATAATATCACCAACTTATAGTCATCATATTTGTGTTAATCACTTTCGATATCACAACTGCTCAACTCGCTTTACTAAATCTACGCTGAAACTATCATCACCATATTTATACTGCTCGATCAGGAAAAAAAATTATTATGTGGTGAAAATCTCAAACGGGAGGATAACATGTCCTGGCTAGGTTTCAAACCCGCGACCTCTGGATTACCAGACAGATTGGTTTGTGACAACAATAAAGTGATTAACACAAATATTATAGGTAGGTATCTTTTACTTTCTGCCCGCCCCTGATTAGCATTGTTTATAGAAATTCCAACAATATAATGAAAATCAATCTGTTAGCAATATGTCATGAATAGAATATACCTTGTTTATACTGCCGAGGTAAGCCTGAAAAGTACCTTTACTTCAGCAGTCAAATTGATCATTGGAAAAGAGAGTAGTGAAGGAAATATTTCAATGGGTAAGAGAAGAATTTATTTTTACAATATATAAAACACTTCTCCAAGGATATCTTCCCGAGGCAGTGTACTCAGCACTGAGGCAACATTACCTCTCTGAACAGCGAAATAAGCGTGCCTAATACCGGCGTCGTCCTTCGTCTCTGACAAGATTTTATATGTTAACATTTCAAGCCCGTCGTGGCTTGAATCACGGTTCTTCACACCCAAGTAAGCGAATCACGATTAAGCTGGAGGGTGACCATTCAAATTCAATTTGTGACGGTTCCGGCCCACGGTGAGGTCATGTGAGTAGCAGTGGAGTTTCCTCGAGGGGGTAACCCCGTGATATGACCTGCAGTTGAAAGCGACGTTTAACCCACTAAAAAAAAAAAAAAACATTCAAAGCATTGCCCAAAAGTCAAGGTTTCAACGGCGAAGGGAATGAAATCATAGAGATTTTGGGAGGTCTTTAAATTTCAGGCACTTTTTTAGTTCCGCTTGTTTGGCTGTTTCACTTAAACGTTTTAAATATTCATTGTATAGGTTTCTTTGTCAAGCAGTAGGTCTTATGTATTTCATAGGCAGGTATATTGATTTCCAATCAAGAGACTTCATTGAAATTTGAATACTTGATTTTATCAACTGATTCATCTATTTTCTTATGTATTCCATAGGCAGTATAGATTTCATAGAACTTGTGAAATCCATTTGTACTCTGATTTCGTTCAACTTATTGATTCATTTCTATTTTCTCTTTCCCTTATTTTTTATTTTTTTTTTAAATTCTCTTTCATTTCATGTCTTTCTCTTCCCTACCTTAATAACTATAAGTATTATTTTCTTACCTTTTCTATTTCAAAGAGTTTGGTCCCATTCGCCTCGGGGCTTCAGAGGTAGGTGTCCAAATAGTGATACGACTGTTTGCACCCAGGACACAAAAGCGATGTCGAGATCTCATTTTGCATAGGGTGTTCTCAAAGTAGATGGTTGAGTGAAGAAATTTCTAGGGACGAATTATGTGTGGACGAATTTCTGGGGACGAATTATGTGGACGAATTTCTATGGACGAATTTCTAGGGACGAATTATGTGGACGAATTTCTAGGGACCAATTATATGTGGACGAATTTCTAGGGACGAATTATGTGTGGACGAATTTCTAGGGGCAATGGTAATGTGAAAAAAAATAAAGAAAGTATGTATGGGTATGTGGTCGGTTTGATGTTTTAGTTATTACCTCTTTCAGAGAAAACACCAGGTGGCGTATCGTATAATTATACTATCTATCAATGCTTGGATACATAGGTAGGTACATCACGGTTTTATGTTAAGAGATAGTGAAATAATGAAGGGTTGGGTGGAAGAGATTGCCATAGGCAATAACCCCGCCTTTTAGTTAGGACATATGTTTCTATGTATTTTTCTTTTCTTTTTCCTTTTTATTGTATACCTACATATATTGTTTCCATTTTTTTTTCATTGTTATAATAATTATTTGTATTGTATTACATATGTTTTCTTATCTAATAAAATGTTTAATAATAATAATAATGGATTGCCTTGGGCATTGCCCGATTTTTTGTACTTATTTATGGTACACCCAGTCAGAAAATTAAGAATCTATTCTTTTCTCTTTTCTGTTCGATGAATTTTTTACTCCTTGGCCGCGTCTCATTTTCGAAGGAATAGAAAAAATTGAAGATATCGTTAGGGTGTTCTTGTGACGAGCTTAAATCTGCACAAAGGTCATTGGTCATTGTGCCCCCGAAATGAGAGTGAAAGAGGGAGAGAGATGATGTGCACAGCACAATGTTTCCTCTTGTGAATATCAAGGGGGAAAAACGAGACAGAAAAAAGTATGACGGCTCAATATTACTCGGACAACATACCCATAATATTGCATAATAATAAGGGTTGGGTGGAAGAGATTGCCATGAACAATAACCCCGCCCTTTAGTTAGGACATAATTATGTATATATTTTGTTTATTTTTTTCCTGTTTATATTTATATTGTTAATTTTGTATTTGAATTTTTACCACTATTTGTTTGTATATGTTCTTCTAATAAAGAGTTAATAATAGGTAATTACACTAATAATAATAATGTTAGAAAAAAGTTATCATATTAGTTGTGTAAATCACAATCGTGATGTCACAATTACTCAAACTCGCCTTACTAAATTTTTTCCGAACTTGGGACTCGAACCACCGACCTCCAGGTTACAAGTCCGCCACCTTAACGAGCTACTGAAGTCGGTGACAAATGTGACAACATCTATTATAACTAATATTATGTTGATTTAAGAGGATTTGAAAAAGAAAGAGGGGAAGACCGAAGGGATGATAGAGATACATTTTAGCCCAGTGGTCAGATACACTGAAAAAAATTTTAGGTTCGTTTTTACTAAACAGTTTTGTAAAGGATTTTTAATCAAAAATTTCGTTAAAATAACAAGAAATTGATAAATCCCACTAATAGTCATTTGAGATTTTACTTGGGCGTTCGTAAGAATAATCAATCAATTCTTGTACATCGTCTGATCGTAAAACCAACTAACGTGTTAATTACCGCAATCAGAACATTAGTTATGCTTACCAAGCTCTGTTTTGCTGGATCTATTAAAAATATATTGGTAAGATTTACAAAAAGTTTGGTTAAATCTAATAAAATTATTCTGTTAAAAATACCACCTGATTAGTACATGTCTGATAATTAACAAACAAAAATCGTTACTCTTACCAGATTTATATATGATAAAATACACAAAACAGTATTCGTTGGTTTAACAAGATTTTATCTAAAATTACAAAACATGTTTGTTAAATGAACCATACGGTTTCAGATTTCTGACAGATTTGTTTAGCTAAGTTTACTAAACTTTTTTGTAAAACTCGGTCGTTATGAAAATCATTTGTAGTCCCAACGAAAGTTTTGTTAATCACCCCTAGTCAATGACGGTTACAAGACTCTTTGATTAGATTTACTAAACAGAATTGTAGATTGAACAAAATTCTTGCTAAAACACGTGTGTCGAGAGACGAGAGAGACAAAAGATCTACAACAATTAATAGATACCGAAATCAATTTCAGATTCAGTTGTTTTATGTTGATTGATGGCCCTGTGATTATTACGTCATATCTTTTTAATATGGTATTGTTTTTTTTTTTTTTTTTTTTTTTTTTCAAAATCAAATTGATTTATTTATTTAAATATTAACGTCCACTGGAGAACGTTAATATCTAAATACACAGTTAATTTTAATATTTAAATAGTTCATATTAATAATGTCATGCTTGGGTTTATTCGTAGATGTTTTGTGTGGTTTGGGTTGATAGGTATTGTGAAAGTTTAGTTATTGGGTGTTTTGTGTAAGTCTGGATTTGGTTGATAGGTGGTGTGAGATTTTGGTTGTTTGATGTGTTGTCTAAGTCTGTGTTTGTTGGTTATGTTAATGTGGTTGATGTGCACTTAGTGTGTTGTGTAAGTGAGTCGTGTGAATTTGGTGATTCTTTTTTATTTATATAATAAAAAATGATTTTTGTGTTTAAGAGGTTTAAATTTTTAAAACTATATTTTGCATAGTTATTTCATCATTTAAAACTTTAATTGTATGTATTTTAAATATTTTTTATTGCATTTTAAACAAATGAATTTGTGTTTCTCAATAAAAGTGTTACATACACGCCTATTTTTAAATTATTGCAATTATATTTTGAATTATTTTCTCATAATGACTTAGTAACTGACATTGTTGTAAAAGTTTACTACAGGCGTTTCTGAAGTTCACTATGATTATCAGTGAAGTTTACTGAGGTTATTAGTGAAGTTTATTGAAACTATCAGTAAAGTTTACTGAAACTATCAGTAAAATTTACTAATATTGTTCGTGAGGTTAACTAAACGAGTCAATAGTGTGAACGAAATGCGTTGCTTAAACTTACTAAACAGTTCAGTAGATTTAACCAATCTCTGGAGTAAGCAATAACAAGTCTGGTTGTTAAATCAACTATTACTATGTTTAAAATTACAAAACACTATCATAAGCCATACTGAGTTGATTGAATGGACTAATGAAGTATTTTGTAAACTTTACTAAACAGTATTGTAAATTCAACAAATTGAAAGAAACAACCTTAATAAGTATAACAAGATGATTCGTAAGCATCATCTTGTTATACTTGAGATCTTACTAAATACTTTAATAAAGACAATGGAATTTTTTCTTGTCAAAAATACAATGATGAGTTTAGTAAAAGTAACTAAACATAAATTTGTTGGATGAACGAAAGATATCATTATCTTTACTAAATAGAGTTTACGAAATTTGATTTGTAATCTTAACAAAACATTTTGCTGTCACTCAATCAACCCTAAGACTTGTGAAATTTACTAAAGTTTTAGTAAGCCCTACAATAAATTTTTTTCAGTGTACTCGCTTGCTATGCGTAAGTTGTTGGGTTCGATCCCCAGAGACGACAAAAATTTGCATTCAAATTTTGGTTATAGTTTTGTATGTATAAGGAATACCTTCCGGTGCTCTCGTGTTGGCCAAGCACCTAAATGAGAAGTATTGTATTATCACTTCTCGCCCATCAGAGGGGAGGCATACTACGGGATGGACAGTATTGGACAGGCTAAAATACCGACCACAAGCGTCTACAGTAGCTCCTGTTTCTGGTTAAAATTTCAGTTATAGTTTTGTATGTAAGGAATACCTTCCGGTTCTCTCGTGTTGGCCCAGCACCTAAATGAGAAGTATTGTATTATCACTTCTCGCCCATCAGAGCGGAGGCACACTACGGGATGCGCAGTCTACAACACAGACCACAAGCGTCTACAGTAGCTCCTGTTTCTGGTTCATCTTTTTTTTTTAATACAAAGTCGAGGAAGACTTTGTAGAGAAAAGTGGGAGGATAAATTAGGTGCTAGATAGAAAGTGAAGAAGGAAAAGAATTCAAGAAACTGGTGCCGACACCCCAAGTAGGTTTGGGGAAAGGCAAAAGAAAAGAAGATGAAAACAAATTCAAGCGTAGGTAAACCAAATAATAATAATAATAATAGTAAATCTAATAAGGGCAAAACTTTATAAGTAAAGCTATTAAGCACAGAACAAAATTATGAGGATATGTTATATATTTGATGTTTTATTGATTTTTTTTTTTTTTACGTATCAAATGACTTAACTTATATATTTCTTTTACTATCTATAAAACAAGTGAACCAACTCATCTCCCTGGGGCACACAGCCCACAACTGCCGCCGCATTTCCTCTTTATCTAGTAGCTACCTTTCATAAAACTGAGGGAGCACATACAAAAGGCACCCTGACATTCAAGACAGCACAAGAGCGAAGGGTCACTCCACAATCAGGACCTTTAAATACCTGGCTCTTGTTGTTACAGAATAATTTATAGGTTATGTTAGGGGAGGTTAGCTTAGGTGTTTTATTCAAAGAAAGATAGGAAAAAGATAATATTGTGATTTTATTCAAAGTGAACAAGTAGGAACTTGTAGAAATATCTATCGTGAAAACGAGTGGTGAGGGGTTTTGGGATCAAATCCAGGAGGTTCCATTTCGCCAGCACCACCACCTTTGAAATGTTATGTTTTTGTTACATGATAGGAATTATTTACATAATATACACTCTCAAAGTAGATCCCAACAACTTCACCAAAGAAAAAATGAAAAAAAAAATCAATAATAAGAAGAAAAAATATGTCATCTTGAAATATGCTCTATTTGTAGGTAACAATTTAATTGTACTAATAAAGTGTTGACATTTTATTAAATAAAAAAAATATTGATGGTTATCTATACTGTGCTTTTTGCCAACTCTATTATGAAAGCAGTCTCTTAAAATATATTTATTTTATTGTCTTTCTCTCTAAACATATCTACTAGTTAGGTCGGTCACTTTTGTAATCTAGAGCAATGTAGATATAATTTTAACAAAATAACTGATTAATCAGTATCAGTATAAACAGAAAAGTGAGAAGTTATACTAGATGTACATGAATATCAGAACATACCTGGACAGCTGTTTCGAGCTTATTTGCTCTCATCAGCAGGTAATAGTTCTGAATTTCCATACCATCAACTAACCTGTCTATTTTAATCAGTGTTAAAGAGTTGGCATTTGGTCTGAATGTCGAAGGTAGCTTTCTCGCCGAGTTCTTGAAATATGGAATCCTCCAAGACGTTTCAGGAGTCTTAAACAGAAACCCTTAAAGGTCAACGACCTATGTATGAACTTCTTATCTACTTAAATAGATAGTAAGTACATACATAGGACAACACACTGGCAGCATTGCCCCTCTGGATTCTCAAACTGATCCTCTCTGTTAGGTAGCTCCTTTATTTCTTTTTTTTGGCGTTATGGTTTGCCATCAATTGATGGATTTAAAGCCGTCAAAACGATAAAAAAAGGGAGTCTCATCAGTAATGTTAATAGAAGAGAATGGCATTGCAGATGAAGACGATTTTGGTAAGATACTACTCTGTGAGAAGGTACATACATTCTTCGATTTTGGGTTTTTTCGATAATTTTCTTCCCAATCGTTCCATTCCTAGCCTTCCTTTATAGGTCCATGGTCAAAAGAACAGAAGATATGAGGGTGTGAAAAACCGGATGAATCGGATCGTGTAAACTGTAACGATAAACTAAAAATTAAAAAAAAAGTTAAAGATTTTCGGTCTCCATAGATCTAATTAGAGGTCGGTGTGATAATTGGTGCTTCTCTTGTGGAACTCCAACCAGTCTATAATAATAATAAATATTTAATTTGTGTTACTTACTTTCGTGATATCACAACTACTCAAACTGGCTTTACTAAATCTAGGCTGAAACCGGGACTTGAACCACCGACCCCCAGGTTACAAGTCCGCCGCCTTATCGTACAAGCTACTAAGTCGTATTGTTATTAATAACACGGTCATCATTAGTAGGTATTCTTCTTAAAGAGTGGGCTGTGATTTTGTTGTCCCAAATAACAAGCTTAGTATATTTCCTGTGATTGTTTTCCAAAGATCCCACTTGTCCTACTTGAAGAACCTTTGACATTCGGTGAGTTTCAGTCGACAACAACAAGTCTCATCTCGTCAGTTTCAATTTTAGATTTAGGAAAGTTTGTACAATATCTATGATGTCTGTCACGGTAGCTCAGTGGTATCGGCGGCACTGTGTGAATCCAGAGATTCCAGAGGTCGCGAGTTCGAAACCCAGTGTGGGCTTTCATCTCCCGCTTCTCCACTTCAGTTGGCTGGAGACCATCACTCTCCCCAGCTGAGAGCCAAGGTGGTTACAACGAAAACAACAAATTTAGCAAACAAAATAGCTTTGAAAAAAATCGAAATCAACATCAAAAAAAAAAAAAAAAAAAAAAAAAAAAAAAAAATCCCCCACTTCTTCTTTTTTCGAAACTTTATCTTCTTCTTGTTCACTTTTTTGTTCCTCAGTTATTTGATCAGGTCGCTAATTACCTCATTACAAGCTGCGGACCTTGCGTTATTAACTAATTACGATTCGAGAAATGTTTATTTGCAAAAATTCAACCGTCCACTGTGTCCCACCTCTTTAGTCTTATGAGATATCGAACGACCTGATGATGAGCAACGATGAGCTTGGTTAAGGATACTTAATAATAATACTCTTTAGTGGAAGGTAACCACCAGGCGAGGTTAATGCTCAAAGCATTTTCTACCACCAAACCCTCAGAGTCTTATTATATGTGGTTACAAACTCAATTAATGAGGAAAAATTGATGCACTGGGTGGGATTTGAACCAACGGATCCCTACGCTACCTGGATTACAAGACTAGCGCGATAACCACTTGACTACCAATGCAGAATAATAATATGTATCACATTATTTAAAAATGCCCGATTTTCCGATTAGGAATAATAGTATGTTGTGGAAATCCCAATGGGAGGTAACAGATATAGATACATAGGTAGTAAAATTCATTATTTCTTCTTTTACTTTTGCCTTTTCTCAAACCAACTTTCTCAAGCCAGCCTGGGTAGGGTCGGAAATGGCAGCCTCACGTGTTTGGAGAGAAAATAATTTTCTGGGTAAAAATTCTGCTCGGGATCGAACCACCGAGGCTGTTCATTCATTTAATAATATTGTTTTTTAACTTCTTCTTCTTTTTAACTGAATTTTAGTTTAGTAAAATCCATTAATATTAAGTACTATTAAAAAAATCTAATTACTTCTTGAATCATGTTACCCTCAATCAGATTTATGAACCTGAATGAAAAAAATTCGCCTCACAAGTTGACCACCAGGGACCAAAGAAGGCGATACCAAAAAAAGAAAGATAAACCAAAAAAGGAAGTTCGCTCCTGAATTTAAAAAATTGCAAGAAATTCCTCGCTGAACCACAAGAAGCCAAGACTCAAATTCAACAAACCATATTTTATATAAATACACCTTATGTACCTGTAATATACTATATCTAATAAATTGTTTATATACTCTCGAAGAATTGCACAAGAATTCCTAAGATACGAGTATTTGCGCAAAAATGTTTTTTAATAGGGGTTTTTTGCAGTAGGTTTTTTTTTGCTAACACAAATATTTGGTCATGGAGCTATCTATCTATATTAATTAGCTAATTCTGGTTAATTATCTTTGTCAGGCAAATGCCCGCAACCTGTTGTGTGTGTGTCTACTGTGTGTGTGTGTGAGAGAGAGAGAGAGACAGTGAGAGAGAGAGAGAGAGAGAGAGAGAGAGAGAGAGAGAGAGAGAGAGGAGAAAGAAAGAAAGAAAGAGACACAGAGAGAGAAAGAGATAGAGAGAGAGAGGGGGAGAGAAAGAGAGGAGAGAGGAGAGAGAGAGAAGGGAGAGAGAGAGAGAGGGGGAGAGAAAGAGGGAGAGAGAGAAAGAGGGAGAGAGAGAGAGGGGGGGAGGGAGAAAGATGAAAATAGAGAGGTAGTGAAGAAACGGTTAGAACATTATTAGAACTTGGTGTTGTAAAACACCTAACCGGGGAATGAGTGTTCAAAAACACTTAAATAGGAAATATGACGTTCTTAGTGTTTTTCTCCCTACTGCACCCGAGTTACGGCCCGAGGCATGGCCTTGTATTTATTTTTCCTAACCCTGCTTTATACAATGAGGCATTGCCGTACAAGAGTTAGATTGAAGAGATTGCCATAGGAAATAACCCCGC
Source organism: Bactericera cockerelli (assembly GCA_024516035.1). Lineage (NCBI taxonomy): Eukaryota > Metazoa > Arthropoda > Insecta > Hemiptera > Triozidae > Bactericera > Bactericera cockerelli. Next base: position 22,160,945 of record CM044964.1, on the reverse strand, counting down.
CCTTTAGTTAGGCCATCTTTTTATATATTTTATCTATTTAATCTTTTAACACGCCCTCTGGTGGGAATTTCAACCAATCACAGCGCACTTATATGAGCTGTTATGTGGCTTTTTTTCATCATAGGTATTTGTGTTAATCACTTTCGCGATGTCACAACTACTCAAACTCGCTTAACTAAATTTTTGCTTAAAATGGGACTTGAACCAGCGACTTCCAGGTTACAAGTCCGCCGCCTTATCGATCAAGCTACTGAGGTCGGTGTTAAGTGATAGTGGCTTGGATTAGCAAATCCTAATATAATAATAATTACAACATTTAGTCGAAGGTAACCACCAGGCAAGGTTAATGCTCAAAGCATTATCTACCACCCTAATAGTCAGTCTTATTATTATAAGCTCATGTTAATGAGGAAATTCATACACTTAGTGGAATTCGAACCAACGGATCCCTACCAGGCGCGGCCGGTGCTAAGGAGCTGCGGAACTGTAGCACCCCCAGACAAAAAGAGAGGATTTTCTCAAGTCCTAGCTCGTACACAATGAAAATAATTATTGCATATTTAATATGATTGGCATGGTAAAAAAACGTTTACTCTTTAGATACTGTTTAGATGCTGAAAGATACTGAAAGATGAGCTAGAGTATAACATTTTAGTCCGGTTTATGTGGTAGCACCCCCAAAACATTTTCCCACCACCCGTGCCTGATCCCTACGTTACCTGGATTTCCAGACTAGCGCATCAACCACTTGACTACCATAATTCGGCCCACAGTGATCCTACTGTAAGACGAGGCCCTTCAGGGACGGCCCACACGACAGCTGTCACCACTTACCATTCTATGCTCTTGTAGCCCTTGGAGCAGCAATGGAGACTTTTGAATTTCCCGCGCACGCTGAACTCCTCTGCCGAAAGCTCCTTGGTGAACTGGAGGTACGAGGAACGGCGGGAACTTTCGTAACTGTCCACGGAGCAATAGTTGGGGAGGGAGTGAGCCGTGAAAGTGAGGCAGGATAGCAGAAGCGTCGCCATGATGGACGAAGGAAAAACCGGCGGGGCCATTTTGGATTAATAATATTAAAAAAAAAAAAAAATTAACAATCCGAAAGGCACTTTAATTTTATGATAAGCAGGTCATTCGCGTCAATAATTTAATTAGCTACACAAAATTTTGAACTTCTTTTAAAAACCAATAGAAAAATTGACGTGAAAAGGATTAGAAGACTCAATTTTGTAGTGAATTAATTTATTTTGATACCGCGGAACTAACAAAGTCAAAGTTGTCTCAGAACACTTTCCATGGAAATGTTTTTTCGGAGCTTAAGTTATGCATTATGAGCGTGAAATCGGACATCAAAAGTAAAACTTGCAACTTCGATAGATAAATTTAATAATAGTTGAAAAATTGTAGATATTAAGTTATTTGTTCTTAATTATTTATTTTCAAATGCAAAACTATATATATTTATTTTTTTAATTATTTGTAGGTACCGAACTACCTATACATATATACCTATATACCTATACAACACAGAGACACTCACAGTAAAAATTCAAAAGTCTTTGACGGAATACTCAAAACGTAAGAAAACCTGATGTTTTCTATGGTTAAAACAAATCCCAGATTAAATGGCACTTTTCACTCATAGGTTTATTCTCTGGTTTGAAATTATCTTTTTCAAATATTGGGTTCCACGCAGTGTTTAGAAAAAAATTAAAAAAAATATTTGAAAAAAATTGGATTTTTTAAACAGGATATTAAAAAAAACTACCGGTCTCGTTATGACTGATTCGTCAAAAAAATTCAATTAGTTGACAAACAATTTTCAAGAAAAAAAATTACCACTAAACGAGGATCGGATACTGAATTATCGGGTAAAAAATAATTACATCTCAAAACACGCGATTCAATAATATATTTTTTAAATGGAAAAATTTCAATCACACTAGATGCACGCAACTAGGGTACTGTTAGTATTCAAATAGACAAATATTTCTAATTATTATTTTCAACAATCGGAGGATTGCATTAATTTTCAACACGAAAGGATAAATAATTATTATTTTTTTTTTTAAAAAAAGACGAGATTTTTTTTTTCTTCACAAAAAAAATCTTCAACCGAGTTACGGGCTTTAACTCGAGTGAGACACTGATACCCGAAGATGAATGGTCAATGGTATGAGGTAAGAAATGAGTATTGAGTCGTCACTCGTGAGTCGAATGAGTCTCAGCACAGAGTTGTTGAGTTCGGCCGGAGACTTAAGTTTCAAGTTTTGACTGAGGTGTAACACAAGAGAAACAGTGGCTGTGCTTCATGTCAATCTGAAGTAATGTGACTGTGGGTTCAAGATAATGCGAAAAGTTTGACGGTATAGAATAATTAGAAGAAGTAGTTAAGTGGCAGAGAATGCCTAAGGCATTAACTTCGCCCCGGATTACAATACATTGTACATTTAAATTTATTATTTTTTTTCCATATCTTATTTTGTAAATACCTATTGTTAATTTTTTTTTTTATCTTTGTTAATAATTTATTGTTGTATGTATTGTATAAAAAATAAAGTGTAAATAAATAAATAAATAAAAATAAAATGAAGTAGAGAAGAAAAATGTTAGGTATGTATAATATTTTATACAAAACTAGGATTAAAGAATTATCCTTTAAATTTAAAGAATTATTCTAGTTTTATATAAAATATTACTTAAACCACCTAACATTACTTTGGATTTCCAATATGAACTTAACAAAAAAACGCACAAATCGGCATTTGCATTTTTCAAATACTTCAAGTCCCAATTTTGAATAAGCTTAAAATTCTCAGCGATCTTTCAACTAATAAAAGAAAAAAAGTTATCATATTTGTGTAAATCGCTTTCGTGATATCACAACTACTCAAAATCGCTTCACTAAATCTATGCTGAAACCGGGACTTGAATCACCGACCTCCAGGTTACAAGTCCGCCCGCCGCCTTATCGATCATATTACTGAGGTCGGCTTACAGTAAGTTGTACGGTACAGAATTACAACCAAAAACAACGCACTTTGGACTCTGGATTAGTGTACCAATGGACTTGTGTGGGCTCAACTACCAAAATTGCACATTGAGCGAAGAAAAAGAAAATAATAATAGTAATAATAATAAACACACACATTGCCATCTGGTATCTTGCAAATGATCCAGGTCCAAATTTTGTGAAATTTATGTTTTAACATAAATAAAAATTTACCAAGTGACGTGAAGGTCTGAACAAATTGGTAAAATGATCCAATTAATTTCCGGCCCTACCCAGGCTGTGTGAGCTTAATGAGGGTAATTGGTTCGACCATCTGGTATCTTCCAAATGATCAAAGTCCGAATTTTGTGCAAGCATAAAATACTCGGTCCGCATTTTTTTTTTTTTTTTTTTAATAATAGAATAACATAAATGAAACTTTAACAAGTGACGTGAAGGTCTGAATAAATTGATAACTAATTAATATAATAATAATAATATCGCCTTATTTATACTGCCCGAGTAGGACTATTATGGAGTCCCATTATTTCAGCAGTAAGCCCAAGACATATTTTTATGTGGTAAAAATCCCAAATGGGAAGATAACATGTCATGTTCCTGGGTTTCGAACCCGCGACCTCTGGAATCTCTGGATTCACAGAGTGCCGCCTTTACCACTGAGCTACCGGGACATATTAACTACTTATATTGAAATAATATTATTAAAATTTCCAGCAATAATACTCAGGCTGTGTGAGGTTAATGTGTGTAGATGGTTCGACTCCCAGTGAATGGAGGGTAAAATCGCCGCCGTCGTTAGCAGTACGTTGAAATCAAATAGGATCGTTGAAATCAAATAGAATTAGGAAGCGCATCCAGCGCTAAAAATGTGGCACAACCAACCAACCTCAACCATGAGGTTGAACAATGCAGACCCCAAGTAGGTTTGGCCAAAGGCAAAGTGAAAGAAGAAGAAGGTGTTCTGTTGATAATGTTGATATACAGTTTAAGAAGTTCATTTAAAATCGGGTCCATTTCGCCAGCACCACCACCTTTAAAATGTAATGTTTTTTTTACATGGGTATTTTGTGCTAATTTTATGCAATTTTGTGTAGCAAACCCCGAATTTTGTGCTCAAACACCAAGGGCGCTACGCCCATTTCAATTTGGTGGTGCTGGGGAAACGGTAGAACCACCACCTTCGAAACGTAATATTTTTTTTACATGAGAATTTGTGCTTATTTTGTGCTAATTTGTGTAGCAAACCCCGAATAAAGTCAATCATTACAGAGAAGTTACAAACTCGCCTAACGACTCGGGCTTTTGTCGGAAGCGGAATTCAACGGAATTTGGCGGCTCTAGCTGAACTGGCTGCACCTGAGTTACGGCCCGAGGCATGGCCCTATATTTATTTTTCCTAACCCTACTCTACACAATGAGGCATTGCCGTACATCGTTTCAGGCCGTTACTCCGCCCGCTATCGGATGGCAAAAGAGAATGATTTTTGTCTACAAACTCGTTGATGGGGTTTGATCGTGCATGGTACGCCTTCTGGGATGAGTATGCAATGTGCGTTACACAGAACATTATTATTATAATAGTTGTCACCTATGCGTAGTATAGTGAACCACTCCTTTTCGTTCACGGAACTTTTTGGGGATTAAAAAGAAAATCGCGACCAGAGTACTACGTTTAAGGATTAAAAACGAAATAGTTTCATCAACATAGGGTGGCGTCATCGTGAACGGTGGTAGCCAGACAGTGGAGGAATGACTCAGCACTTCTAATACCACTGTCTTTACAATATTTAATAGGCCTCCAGAACCCCCAGAACCCTCCAGAAGGCCCCCAGAACCAAGCCAATGCTGGTCTACTCGATGTTCATAGCCCCACAGCCAGACTGCTGGTCTCCTCCCTGTTTATAGTCCCCCGGCCAGACTGCTGGTCTACTTCCTGTTTATAGTCCCCCAGCCAGACTGCTGGTCTACTTCCTGTTTATAGTCCCCCAGCTAGACTGCTGGTCTCCTCCTTGTTGATAGTCCCCCGGCCAGACTGCTGGTCTACTTCCTGTTTATAATACCCCTTCCAGACTGCTGGTCTCCTCCCTGTTTATAGTCCCCCAGCCAGACTGCTAGTCTCCTCCCTGTTTATAGTCCCCCAGCCAGACTGCTGGTCTCCTCCCTGTTTATAGTCCCCCAGCCAGACTGCTGGTCTCCTCCCTGTTTATAGTCCCCCAGCCAGACTGCTGGTCTCCTCCCTGTTTATAGTCCCCCGGCCAGACTGCTGATCTCCTCCGTTTATAGTCCCCAGCCAGACTGCTGGTCTCCTCCCTGTTTATAGTCCCCCGGCTAGACTGCTGGTCTCCTCCCTGTTGCCTTAAAAAAATATTCAACAAAATTCAGCAACGACCCGAAATCTGTGTGGTATGCTTAGGATACCACAATGACTCTCAAGATGTCGCCATCTTTAAATATGACCTGTGAAGTGCAATTAAGATAATAATACGTTTCCTTAACACATTTATTTTGTAGGTATTCATTTTTTTTCAAATAGAATTATTTATGTAAAAAAAAATACTTCCCATATTTCTATTATCTAATAATATTAGATATTTTTGGAAGTAAGAAAATCATAATTTACATAATATTATTACAATACCATATAATATACATTAATATACATTATACATACATAAATGTGTCTCTTCATGATATTATATCACAATTTTAATGGGTAGCGCAGAATCATAGGATTTTTAATTTTATTACATATCCTAATATAATTATCTCGTTTATCTCATTTTGCCTTTAATTCCACCACTGTCACTACTCACCTGAAAAACCCTAGGTACGCTAATAATTTATTAACGCATATTTTTTTTAGATGAATGTAATACAGCCTTTTTTATTTTTGCTGTACCCATCCCGTAATATGCCTCCCCTTCTGATGGACGAAAAGTGACACAATACTTCCCAATTAGGTGCTGGGTCAACACGAGCGCACCGGAAAGAATCCCTTACAAACAACTATAAGAAAAAAATTAATTCAATTTTTTGTCGGCTCTGGGGATCGAACCCAGGACCTTTCGCATGGCAAGCGAGTACCTTACCACTGAGCTAATCGAAACATTTACTTCAATGTCTCGAAAATCAAGTCGTACAAGTCCTGTTTGAACTGGTCAAATATATTGTCTTCGCTATCCTCACTCGTTCTACTAATCTCGATAATGTTCCTCACGATATCTACACATTTCCTCGAGTTGAACATGTGTTTGATGAGGTGAACATTCAAATTTTCCCGCCTACCTGCTGGCGAGCCAGCGGTCGTCAAACTGAGACGCCCGGGGCCCGTCTGGCTTTTTCTCTTTCCGGCCAGGGGCAGCTTACGGAGCTTAAAACTGGTTTCGTTCTTGAGTAGAAGGATGTTTTTGATTTCGTCCTTACCTGCAACAGAAAAAAATAATAGAGTTTAAGTCGGTATCTAACTTTGTACAACATTTCTCACCACCCTTGATTAACCTTTGTTTATTATTATTGTAAATTGTTATAATAATACTCTTTAGGGGAAGCTAACCACCAGGCGAGGTTAATGCTCAAAGCATTTTCTAACAGGGAGAAAACCAGTGTCTCGCTAGAGGACTATAAACAGAGAACATACTAGCCAACCCTTACAAGCCAGGCTAGCTTTCAGTTTCCTAAGGGTTTAATGGCTTGTACAGAAAAGTCCAAGTCCTCATGATGGTTGATCGCACATAGAAGTATGTGGTTCAGGACGAGCCAACTTTGAAATAAAGTTGGCTGGAGACCATCACTCACCCCTCCAGCTGTAGCCAAGCTGGCTACAACAACAACAACAACATATAAACTCTGTTTCGTGTTAATATAGGCCGGTTGGCTGGCGCTACTTGACGAGCGCTCGCCTCTCGGCATGCTTTATTCTCGGAGGTAAAAATACTCACCCTGATCAATGCTGATGCTGTGCACATTGCTTCCACTGGACCCCGCCCCTCCTAGACTCAACAGCCTCTTGTTCTGATTGATCTCATTGATCAGATCGCTCACCAAACATGGCTGCTCTGATTGCGTTAGCAAGTCACCGGTGGATGCGTTTTTCTTATCTTTGGTTTCATCTGTAACATCCATGTCTTCTGTAGTACAACTTACACTAAGTTGGTTAACATCCATTATATTGCGTGCAGTGTTATCAGATTCAACTTTGGAATCATCGTTCAGTTTCTTTTCCACTTGTGGATCTCTTCCACCAACATGAGTTTCATCTGCCTCATCCACTCCAACACTTCCATGCTTGTTCACATTCATTTCATTTAGTTTACTTCGAGCCGTGTTAATTTCTTGTTCATTCAATTCATTTTGGGACACATCTTTGGGTTTACTGTGGGACACAGTTGCATCTGTCTCAATAACGTCAGTGGAAATATTTTCTTTGGCATTACTTTTGAGATCTCGCGTTTCATGTTTATCTTGACCATGGGCATTCGTTCTGACATCTGCCATTTCTTCGTCAAACTGATAGCTACATCCTGCTTGTTCCATTGGAATTTTCACGCCAAAAACTTCGCCATTAGTTTCTTTGTCATTTCTTTCAGCTACCTCAAGGGTATCCAAGTCATTGTTATCACAGTTGTCACTATCACGTTGGTCAGTCATTTGACCTAAAGCTTTGTTATCACTAGATTTTATCACAGTTGTGACACTATTGTCATGTAAGTCTTTAGCTTCATTTCTTAGGCTCATGTCTTCTGACCCAATCAACCATTGACTAACTCTTTCACCAGAAGGTTCAATATTAGTGTCAATTTGATAATTGTCTAAAGTCTTTTTTCTTCTCTCTTCTCGATTAACGTCCATTTTGTCTGTCTTATCGTCTTCTTTACCGGCACCTTGTTGATCATCTTCTTCAACGGCACGGCCATCGTCTTCTCTACAAACATCTTCTCTAGCGGCACGCTGATTGTCTTTGTCGACGCTGCGATCGTCTTCTTTGCCGGCACAGAATTGCGCGTCATCTCGTCTCTCTCCTCTCCCGCTCAGTTTCATTCTCTTCATCGAAGGGTACTCATTCTTGCTGAAGAAGTTCTCGTAGTTGCTCAGACAGGCCTGCACGAATTCGTTGTAGTGAAGGGACCAGGCATAGACAAGGTGAACATTGGACGCGGTAACCAAAGCGTTAGGGGCGTACAGAATGTCGATCAGCTTTCGGTTTAGCTGTGTGGCAAATAAGAAAATCATGAGTTTAAATAGGTTTGATTGAGGGCGAAAATTAAGGTACAATAGTTCTAAATAATGGACACATGACATCAGAATTTCTTTTAGAAAGATGGATGAAAAATTCAGAACTATTCAGAACTGATGAGAGCAAATAAGTTCGAAACAGCTGTCCAGGTATGTTCTGATATTCATGTACATCTAGTACAACTTCTCACTTTTCTGTTTATATTGATTATACTGACTACAGAAAACAATTGCTCCTTTTTTTATATGTTTTATTTATAAATAAAAAAAATGACTGCAATTGTTCTGATGGCAATGCTGACAACAAACTTGCAGCATTTCCCCTCTGAATTTTTTATTGGTTTAAAATAATTACAATTCGAACATATGTCACAGTTCTTAATCTCGGCACTTCGTATCTACCAGGCTCGAGGCATTGCAGTAGTATATAATATGGATATGTCGCGAAAAACGTGCCCATTTTTTTCAAAGCTCCGTGTGCGCGCGGGTGAGTAAGTGTGAGCAATGTGCTGTCCCCCCCCCCCCTTTTCCCCCCCCCCCTTTTATTACATCCTTTAGGGTATCGATTAGGGGTATTGATTGGGGTATTGATTTATTGATTGGTGTATTGATTTATTGTTTGGTGTATTGATTTATTGATTGGGTATTGATTTATTGATTGGAGTATTGATTTATTGATTGGTGTATTGATTTATTGATTGGTGTATTGATTTATTGATTGAGGTATTGATTTATTGATTGGGTTGGGTGGAAGAGATGGTGATTGGGTTGGGTGGAAGAGATGGTGATTGGGTTGGGGGGAAGAGATGGTGATTGGGTTGGGTGGAAGAGATGGTGATTGGGTTGGGTGGAAGAGATGGTGATTGGGTTGGGGGGAAGAGATGGTGATTGGGTTGGGTGGAAGAGATGGTGATTGGGTTGGGGGGAAGAGATGGTGATTGGGTTGGGTGGAAGAGATGGTGATTGGGTTGGGTGGAAGAGATGGTGATTGGGTTGGGTGGAAGAGATGGTGATTGGGTTGGGTTATCGCACGCCTCGGTGATTGCGAAAACCTACCTGCACCAGAGATATTTCCCTCACCACAAGAACTCACCACCTGTGCGAAAAAGTTCGTTACCCGCCAACGACGCTGCCGCCATACCGCACGAGAAACAATCAGTAGACAACACCATCATTAGAATGGAAAATAATACATACAAATTTTAGGCAATCTCTTCCACCCAACCCAATCACCATCTCTTCCACCCAACCCAATCACCATCTCTTCCAACCAACCCAAAATGGAAAATAATACATACAAATTTTGGGCAATCTCTTCCACCCAACCCAATCACCATCTCTTCCACCCAACCCAAAATGGAAAATAATACATACAAATTTTGGGCAATCTCTTCCACCCAACCCAATCACCATCTCTTCCACCCAACCCAATCACCATCTCTTCCACCCAACCCAATCACTATCTCTTCCACCCAACCCAATCACCATCTCTTCCACCCAACCCAATCAATAAATCAATACCCCAATCAATAAATCAATACCCCAATCACCATCTCTTCCACCCAACCCAATCACCATCTCTTCCCTGCAACCCAATCAATAAATCAATACCCCAATCAATAAATCAATACCCCAATCAATAAATCAATACCCCAATCACCATCTCTTCCACCCAACCCAATCAATACCCCAATCAATAAATCAATACCCCAATCAATACCCCTAATCGATACCCTAAAGGATGTAATAAAAGGGGGGAAAAAAAGGGGGGGGGGGGGGGGACACAGCACATTGCTCACACTTACTCACCCGCGCGCACACGGAGCTTTGAAAAAATGGGCACGTTTTTCGCGACATATCCATATTATATACTACTCATTGCCACGCTGGATCATAATAATAACACACTTTAGTGGAAGCATACCACCAGGTTAATGCTCAAAGCATTTTCTACCTCCTAACCCTCAGAGTCTTATTATTAATGTCTAAAAATCAAATAAATGAAGAAAAATTCAAGCACTGGGTGGGATCCGAACCAACGGATCCCTACGCTACCTGGATTACCAGACTAGCGCGTTAACCACTTGACTACCAGTGCACCTTTTGCTTTTGTTGTACCCAGTCTGGCTACAGTTGGGGGAGAGATGGTTTCCAGCCAACATTACTTGGCTCGCCTTGAACCACTCTCACGTTCGATCAACCATCGTGAAAACTTGGGCTTTTACTTATAGGCCAATAGGGTTGGCTAGTCTGATCTCTGTTTATAGTCCCCCAATCCAATATGATCAATCTTCATATAATTTAACTATTGACTACTATACGCATCTATACTTCTATACTTGAATTTAAGAGAACAATTTCCAGGACAAATTTACCTCCCTTTAAAGGAAAATAATCTCTTTATAAAAGAAATCTAAAAGTAAAATAAAAAATTCCAGTCTCTTGAGTTCTCTTATATCTGGATTAAACTGAATTATAAAAACTTGTATCATAAGGTCTGTACATGTAAAATATAATAAAAAAAAAAAAAAACAAAATAAAGAGCTACCTTAAGTTATCATATTTGTGTTAATCAGTTTTGTGACATCACAACTACTCGAACTCGCTTTACTAAATCTACGCTGAATTCGAGACTTGAACCACCGACCTCTAGGCTACAAGTCCGCCGCCTAATCAACCAACTCATTTCTCTGCTCTCTCTGAAATTGAAAATTAATTACCATTTTTCTCCCATTTCTTTTTGCGCTATATTATTATGTATTTGTTTCAATGTGATATTTTCAAATAATTGTTATTTTTAGAAATCCTAGCTATAAGTTTTATTATGTAACAAGCAGTTAACCCGTGCTTCGCCACGATGGTTTTAGGCACTTTTAGGGCTCTATCTGTGGAACGGTTTGGACTTTTGCAAAATCCTTATTCACGTATTCAGTATGCAATGAATGTTGTGTCAAAATTTCAGCTCGCTAGGTATTACGGTTTGGGCTGTAGAGCGATGATCAGTCAGTCAGTGGTCAGTCAGTGACTTTGACATTTATATATTAAGATTTATGTATAATGTATTGTAAAATATGACATAAATAAACAATTAAATTAAATTAAAAGCTACTGAGGTCGTGATAAAGAACTACCTCATGCAAAAGGTACTCGTCACTCTTCACAACGAGCTCCAAAAACACTTGGACGTCGTCCCGGGGCAGTGCGCATGTGCAGTAGTGTGCGACCAGCTTCAGTAGGACCGTGAGACAGGCGGCCGATATGTTCGTCAGTCTGATGTTGGCGGTCTGGTCAGTCTCCTTGAAGTTGCCGCACAGCATGGACTCGAAGTAGAGACTCCGAGTTGTGAGGAGGTCGCGGTTCGCTTTCACCGTACACCCGTCGTCGAGCAGAAACGTGATGTCTCCTGGAAATGACGTTTTGTGCCAAAATAATGAACGAAGATAAAGTAGTTAGTAATGTACTGTAACAATCGAATTTTTATTTTTTATTTACAAGGCAATTAAAATCACAGGTGATAAACTTGATCCATCCCACTTGCATGAAACAATGTACCTACCTAACATGAAGGTAGCATTACCTCGTTGGATCGCCAAAGAAATCCTCTGAAAGAGGAAAGCCTTGGCGGCCCTATTGCCAGTGAGACGAACCAAGCCATCACCAACAGTATTAAAAAAAAGTTTTCATCTCCTTGCTCCAGGGGCCCATTGTCTCACATGCCAGGGGAACAAAGATGTAATTTGCCTCGGTTAGTTAGTTATCGTACATGTGTTAATCACTTTCGCGATGTCACATCTTCTCAAACTCGCTTTACTAAATCTTTGCTGAAACCGGGACTTGAACCACCGACCTCCAGGTTACAAGTCCGCCGCCTTATCGATCAAGCTACTGAGGTCGGTACGAGGATAAAGTACAATTAAACAATAAGATTAAGCAAAGATTAAGGGTTGGGTGGAAGAGATTATTGCCACAGATGCCACAGGCAATAACCCTACCCTTTAGGTAGGACATTACGAGTAACTTCATTCTCTTTTTTTTTCCTGTATCTTTGCTTAATCTTATTGTTTTTCTTTATAATTTCATTCTATTTTACTATATGTATATATTTTTGTTCTACCTAATAAAGCTTACTATAATAATAATAAAATTTAGCGTATTAAGACGTGAGCGCACGATTAGGTCAGTAGTAAGATACTCGCTTGCATTGTGGAAGGTCCCGGGTTCATATCCCAGAGCCGATAAAAATATTAATCAAAATTTACGTTACAATTGATTGTAAAGGATGCGCTCTTGTTGACCCAGCACCTGAATGGAAAGTACTGCGCCACTTCTCGCCCATCAGAGGGAAGGCATACTAAGGGATGGGCATTTGGGCAATCTACAACACAGACCACAAGCGTCTACAGTAGCTCCTGTTTCAAGGCCACGAAATAAAAAAGGTTGTGAAACACTTATCAAAAAAACCAAGTCACCATGCGTGCAATGCGCGCTAGGCATTGCACGCATGGTAACCTGGGTTCGATTCCCAGCGGGGCAGGAATTTTTCTGCTCTGTACTTGGATGTTCGGGGTCCACTAATACCTCGTGAGGAAAAATGAGTAGTTACTTGTATGAGTAGCGACCAGTGGCGGCATTACCAGAGTAAAAAGAAATTAATGTAATAGAATAATTCGAAATGTGAAGGAGGCTCTTAGTAATGCTGCGCTACCCACAAAAAATTGTGAAGGGGCCTTGTGCTTCACCACAAATAAAATCATACATACATACATACATACACTTATCAAAAAAACTTTCCAGAGCATCATCCTCACCTTCATAGCTGGTCGCCACACACTTCTCCTTACACAGGACGGAGCGCCGTGCTTCCCCAACACCTCCCAGCGGGGAGAGCAACTCCTCCACACAGCTCACTGCTTCCTCCTGATTTGGGCCGTCTAGTTCTGAGAGGATTCGAGACAAGATGGCGTCGGAACCGAACAGGATACGATGAAAAGAAGGGTGGTCCTTCAGTAGGTAGGGGACCATGAAGTGAATGAGTCCACCGCCACTGATAAGTGCGTTACTAGGGACGCTATGTGTGTTGCTAGGGAGGCTATGTGCGTTGCTAGGGACGCTATGTGTGTTGCTAGGGATGCTATGTGTGTTGCTAGGGATGCTATGTGCGTTGCTAGGGACACTTTGTGCATTGCTAGAGGTGCTAGGAGCATTGTTAGAAATAATTGGAGGAGTATCGCTAGAATGGATATTGCTAGGAGTATCAGAAACATGACTAGAAATGCTAGAAAGAATGTTGCCAGTAGTGTTGTTACCAGGAGAAGTATTGCTAGAAGGAACATTATTAAGAGTATGAGGCTCGATATTGCTAGGAGTATGGGACGGGATATTGCTAGGAGTATGAGTGTGGATATTGCTAGGAGTATGGGCCGGAATAGTCGTAGGTGTAAGAGGCGGAATACTGCTACGAGTATGGGGCAGGATATTGGTAGGAGTATGGGGCGGGATAGTACTCTGGTGTAGACTGGATTGGTGCCCTACAGGGTGTGGCGGGATAGTACTCTGGTGTAGACTGGATTGTTGCCCTACAGAGTGGGCAAATGCCAGATGGCTGTGGTACTGCAGCATGATCTCGGAGAAGCCGTAGTGAGAGTTGGTCTCGTTGGAGATCTCATTGATGATACCTGGAAAAATAATAATAATATCGTCTGATTTATTCTGCCCGATTAGGACTGATGAGTCAATTTACTCCAGCAGTAAGCCCAAGACGTATTATTATGTGGTAAAAAGCCCATATGGGATGATAACTTGTCATGTCCCAGCTGGATTTCGAACCCACGACTTCTGGATAATCTGTATTCACAGAGTGCCGCCTTTAGCACTGAGCTACCGGGACAGACAATACTGCCCAATTAGGACTGATGAGTTCCGTTACTCCAGCAGTAAGCCTAAGACCTACTATTGTGTGGTGAAAATCTCAAATGGGAGGATAACTTGTCATTTCCCAGCTGAATTTCGAACCCGCGAATTTTGGATTACCAAACAGACCCTTTGACCACTTAACTACCGGGAAAATAGAGAAAAATTTGAACAAAAAAAAATTCCTTCAAGGAAGGTCTTCTTGTTGACCCAGCACCTAAATGAGAACTATTGTGTCACTGCTCACCCAACAGAGGGGAGATGCAATATTATAGTTCCCAGATTTTCTACCTTGGTTCAACGAGGGGTTGTTTTTAGTGGGTTCGCCAAATCCCATTCTCCCGATCTCATAGTTGGTAGGGCTTTTCTGGGAATTGGGGGTGTAGATACATATCACTACTCCGTGGTCCTTGCTCTTGGGTTCGGTTTTGTCTGCTATTTGCGTATCGGGTTCACTGTTTCCTTGGAAAAATTTTCCCCTCGTAAAAAAAAAAAAAAAAAAAAAAAAAAAACAGAGGGGAGGCATACTACGGTATGGGCAAGCTACAACAAGTGCAACACAGACTACAAGCGTCTACAGTAGCTCCTGTTTCATGGCTACGAAATAAAAAAGGCTGTGAAACACTCATAAAAAAAGTACTTTCTTTTATTTAAGAATTATACATAACTCGCCCTTTAGTTAGGACGTTTAATTTCTATTTTACGTGAGATTTTAAAAAAAATATATGCCACGTTTACTGCGTTTTTGAAAGCCCCCTTTAGGATTGTCTGGCTAGGGGAGTGGGATCTGGCTGTAGGACTGTCTGGCTCAGTAGAATCTTGTAGGTCTATTCAATCGTGTGATTGAATCAGGCAATGACTAACGCTGTGCGGTGGATTTCTAATATATAAGCCGTATTTTTCTTTCTAACCAAAGTTAACCAAAAGGGAATAAAATGAGCCAAACTGGAAGCAAGTCATTTTTCTTTTGGAAGAGGAAAAATTTTCTCCTCCAAAGTTAACCAAAATGGAAGTAGAAAATTCTTGCTTCCAGTTCTTTTATAGGTTAAGTCCATTGTTTATCCGTAAAAGTACCGAAACGCATTTTTCTTTTACAAATGTGGTGACATTGACCTTGGAATAAAATGGAAATATTTGGAAATATCGAACCTGGAAATTTTTTTAATCCAAAAGAAAAATAGGCCTATAGTTAGCATATCCTCCCAGTAGGTTATGGAAATAAAGTGAAAGTTGTTTCGTACATACCTTGGCCATATATCATAGGTATACATACCTTGGCCATATATCATAATATATACATACCTTGGCCATATATCATATACATACCTTGGCCATATATCATAATATATACATACCTTGGCCATATATCATATACATACCTTGGCCATATATCATATGCATACCTTGGCCATATATCATATACATACCTTGGCCATATATCATATACATACCTTGGCCATATATCATATGCATACCTTGGCCCATATATCATATACATACCTTGTCCATATATCATATACATACCTTGGCCATATATCATATACATACCTTGGCCATATATCATATACATACCTTGGCCATATATCATATACATACCTTGGCCATATATCATATAGGTACATACCTTGGCCATACATCATATACATACCTTGGCCATATATCATATACATACCTTGTCCATATATCATATACATACCTTGGCCATACATCATATACATACCTTGGCCATATATCATATACATACCTTGGCCATATATCATATACATACCTCGGCTATATATCATATACATACCTTGGCTATATATCATATACATACCTTGGCCATATATCATATACATACCTTGGCCATATATCATATACATACCTTGTCCATATATCATATACATACCTTGGCCATACATCATATACATACCTTGGCCATATATCATATACATACCTTGGCCATATATCATATACATACCTTGGCCATATATCATATACATACCTTGGCCATATATCATATACATACCTCGGCTATATATCATATACATACCTTGGCTATATATCATATACATACCTTGGCCATATATCATATACATACCTTGGCCATATATCATATACATACCTCGGCTATATATCATATACATACCTTGGCTATATATCATATACATACCTTGGCCATATATCATATACATACCTTGGCCATATATCATATACATACCTTGGTCATATATCACATACATATCTTGGCCATATATCTTAATATATAAATGTCAAGTCACTGACTGACTGACCACTGACTGATCATCGCTCTACAGCCCAAACCGTAATACCTAGGAAGCTGAAATTTGGTAGGTAGCTTTGTCTTATAGTCTAGATGTGCAATAAGACGATTTTTCGAAATTCCCACTACAACACCTGCCACTGGCAAAAAAGGATTTTTTGCTTTCACGGCCATGCCTCGGCCCGCAAAGCGGGCGACAGCCCGCTTGTCATGATGTATACATACCTTGGCCATATATCATATACATACCTTGGCCCATATATCATATACTCGTACATACCTTGGCCATATATCATATACTAGTAGTCACTGTGGCAGAGCGAGTTAGCGCGCTAGGCATTGCACACATGGTGATCTGGGTTCGATTCCCAGCGGGGGAGGATTTTTTCTGCTCTGTACTTGGATGTTCGGGGTCCACTCATACCTCGTGAGGAAAAATGAGTAGCTGCTTTAATGTGAAGCAGCGACCAGTGGCAGAATCTTAGGCAAAAAAATAATACAAGATATTGTAAGTTAAAGTGGTAAAGTCCTATGATTCTGCGCTACCCACTAAAATTGTGACATAATAACACAAAGAAAAAGCATTATTATTATTATATTATTATTATTATATATCATATACTCGTACATACCTTGGCCATATATCATATACTCGTACATACCTTGGCCATATATCATGACATTGCTGCAGACCATACAGTGAGGCCCGTGCTTCATCCGGCACAGCTTGCGATGAACCACCAGAATGAAGCTATCCTGCAGCAGGACTCTGAGGAATTCGCGTCGCTTGCAGATGATGAGTAGGATCTTGTAGACATTACGGCAGCAGTCATCCTGGACACATGAAAATATAAATAAATAATAATAGTTGTTTTTTTTAAGCTTTATTAGGAGGACAAAGTACAGGTAACAGTATAAAACTAAGAAAAGAGAAGAAAAAAAAAAAAAAAAAAAAA
Organism: Bactericera cockerelli; assembly: GCA_024516035.1. Lineage (NCBI taxonomy): Eukaryota > Metazoa > Arthropoda > Insecta > Hemiptera > Triozidae > Bactericera > Bactericera cockerelli. The sequence goes on along the minus strand of CM044964.1, from coordinate 22,143,568 downwards.
AAAAAAAAAAAAAAAAAAAACCAACAAATGACAAAATAAATAAGTAAAAAAAAAGAAAATAACAATAATGTCCTACCTAAAGGGCGGAGTTATTGCCTGTGGCAATCTCTTCCACCCTAGTTGTTGTTGTTGTTGTTGTAGCCAGCTTGGCTACAGCTGAAGGGTTGAGTGATGGTCTTCAGCCAACTTTATTTCAAAGTTGGCTCGTCCTGAACCAGATATTTCTATGTGCGATCCACCATCATGAGAACATAGACTTTGTGTAAACCCCGAATAATAATAGTAAATAAATGTGTTTCTTTGTGTTAATATATCACAATTTTAGTGGGTAGCGCAGAATTATATGACTTTTCCCTATCTTTATTATCCCAATTTCTTATTTTTGCCTATAATTCCGCCACTGGTCGCTGCTCACATCAGAGCAGCTACTCATTTTTCCTCATCAGGTATGAGTGGAACCCGGACACACAATTACAGAGCAGAAAAAATCCTGCCCCGCCAGGAATCGAACCCAGGTCACCGTGCGTGCAATGCCTAACGCGCTAACTCACTCTGCCACGGTGACTATCTAAAAATAAATATAAACGTACACTAGACCTTAGTAAGACACTGAGTCTATGGTAAGTTCAATATATCAGTAGCCTGTTCCAGAAACACTTTCCACCCTCATAATCTCCAAATTTCCCTTTCAATTGTCACATAACGCACTCTGATTGGTTGATTTGAACCCAAAAACCAATCAGAGTGCGTTGTGTGACAGTTGAAAGGGAGATTTGGAGGTAGCGTAGGGATCTGATGGTTCGAATCCTACCCACTGCACGAATTTTTCCTTATTAATTTGAGTTTGTGACCACATCATAATAAGACTCTGAGGGTTAGATGGTAGAAAGTGCTTTGAGCATTAACCTCGCCTGGTGGTTACCTTCCACTAAAGAGTATGTAATTATAATAATAATTAATAATAATAATATCGTCTTATTTATACTGCCCGATTAGGACTATGAAAGTCCCATTATTCCAGCAGCAAGCCCAAGACATATTATTACGTGGTATATTTCCGGGGTTAAGTGGCAGAGAATGCCTAAGGCATTAACTTCGCCCCGGATTACAATACATTGTACATTTAAATTTAAATATTTTTTTTCTATATCTTTTTTTGTAAATATTGTTAATTTTTTTATATCTTTGTTAATAATTTAGTGTTGTTTTTATTGTAAAAAAATAAAGTGTAAATAAATAAATAAATAAATGGTAAAAATCCCAAATGGGAGGATAACTTGTCATGTCTCTCGGCTGGATTTCGAACCCACGACTTCTGATGGAATCTCTGGATTCACAGAGTGCCGCCTTTACCACTGAGCTACCGGGACGAACTACCTCATGCAAAAGATACTCGTCACTCTTCACAACGAGCTCCAAAAACACCAAAAATATAAAAGGAATTAGAATATGAGGCACTGTTGTGAGGAGGGACTTCAAGTAGTAGGTCATGGGATCTAGGAGTTACTCTGGATACAATTGAGGATAGAAAATGCTTTGAGCATTGAACTCGCCTGGTGGTTACCTTCCACTAAAGAGTATGTAATTATAAGTGACACCAACCTGCTGGATCTTCACCAGATAGTCCACCAAGGTACTCCACGTGTTCACATAGGAGAGCTGCTCGAAGGGATACTTCATGTAGGAGATGTGCAGCATGATGCGAATAACATGCACATCTAGTCTCTCTTCCTGAGAGTCAACTGTCAGGGATGATAGGGCGTTTACCTGGAAACACAGAAGTAAATCTTAGTACTTCATGTATGAGATGTGAAGCATGATGCGAATCACATGGACATCTAGTCTCTCTTCTTGAGAGTCACCAGCCAGGGATGATAGGGCGTTTACCTGGAAACACAGGAGTAAATCTTAGTACTTCATGTAGGAGATGTGAAGCATGATGCGAATCACATGGACATCTAATCTCTCTTCCTGAGTGTCACCTGACAGGGATGATAGGGCGTTTACCTGGAAACACAGTAGTAAATCTTAGTACTTCATGTAAGAGATGTGGAGCATGAATAACATGCACATCGAGTCTCTCTTCCTGAGAGTCGCCTGACAGGGATGATAGGGCGTTTACCTGGGAATGAGCGAACAAAAAAAAAAAAAAAACTCAATGAGTGGCGAGTATAAACCTAACCTCACCCAGTCTGAGTAGGACCAGAATTATTCACCTGTCCGTCCATCACATAATTGCTATGTCCATTCTCCTCTGCATCATCACACATTCTAACCTCACCCAGCCTTAGCAGGGCCGGAATCACTCACCGGTCCATCGTTCACATCATTGCTATCCTCATTCTCCTCTGCATCATCACACACTCTAACCTCACCCAGCCTGAGTAGGGCGGGAATCACTCACTTGTCCGTCGTTCACATCATTACTATCCTCATTCTCCTCTGCATCATCACACACTCTAACCTCACCTAGCCTATCAACTTTATACACAATAAAAATGTCTAATGGCCGTGTTTTATTTTTAATTTAGGTTTGACGTCGCTTTCAACTGCATGGTCATATCACAAACCTGCTACCCACAGTAACCTCACCCAGCCTAGGTTCGGCCGTAATACCAGCATCACGAAGTCTTCACCTCTCTGGACCGAATCACTCACCTGTCCACCGTTCACATTATTACTCTCCTCATTCTCCTCTGCATCATCACACACTCTAACCTCACCCAGCCTGAGTAGGGCCGGAATCACTCACCTGTCCATCGTTCACATCATTGCTATCCTCATTCTCCTCTGCATCATCACACACTTTTTATTTTTATTTTATTTAGGTACACTTTATTTTTTATACAATACATACAACAATAAATTATACAAAATATAATTTACAAAATAAGATATAGAAGAAAAAAAATATTTAATTTTGAATATACAATGTATTGTAATTCGGGGCGAAGTTAATGCCTTAGGCATTCTCTGCCACTTAACCCCGGTGCCTTAGGCATTCTCTGCCCATCTAACCTCACCCAGCCTCACCTGTCCATCGTTCACATCATTGCTATCCTCATTCTCCTCTGCGTTCGACAGCACCTCGTCGTCACTGAACTCAATGAGCGGCGAGTACACACTCCGGTCGTCATCCTCGTCACCAGCGTCACCCATTTCAAGGCCCACCTCGCTCGACGTAGCTGCACCCGAGGACCAGGGAGGGGATCTGTTGGGCGAGAGGTAGAGGGGCGACAGACTGGAGGATGTGGGCGACATGTTGCCTGGGGGGGACATACGTACAGTACAAATAATTATATTAACATTGGAAAAAAAAGAAGAAAAAAAATGGAAACAACATATGAATGGGTGAGTAGAAGAACCAGGAATGTCAAAAATAGAATTTTTTTTTCTTCGTAGAATAAGAAGAAATGTACTCTTTTCTATCATTTCTGTGAATATGAAGGAGAAATACCCCTTAAAAGTATATTTTTTTTCGATTTTAAAGTGGGGGAAGCGGAAAAAAAAATCTGATGTAAAACAAGGAATGTAACAAAATCACTGACCACTTTTGCTAGCGGTATTAGTTCAATCTTGTCGAATAACAAGGAATGTAAAATTTAATTTTTATTACACTCATTAGCATGATAATTTGTCTTATTTTTGCTTTTCTGAAAAGTCGATTTTTGACATTCCTGGTTCTTCTACTCACCCATTCATATATGATACAATAAAAATAAAAAATAATAGAAAAATATACATAGAAAACATACGTCCTAACTAAAGGGCGGGGTTATTGCCTATGACAATCTCTTCCACCCAACTGTTAATCTTTTGTACTGAAGTGACACTCAAGAAAAGTTGTTGAGTGGAAGAGCTCAAACAGTTTGAGATAATTTTAACACAAGAAATTGTTCTATACTATACAGGCTTGCACGAACGGTGACCTGGGTTTGATCCCCCGCAGGGTAAGAACTTTTCTACTCTCTAATTGGAGTATGTCCGCGATCCCCTCATTCTTTGTGGGTAAAAAGAGTTAAAATGTGTAGCTTCTCACAGAAGCACGAATAGTGGCGGCATTACGAGAAAGCAATGAGTTACTATATTTTTAAACAAAAAAAGTCATGTCAACAAATACTCTAGCGCCCAAGTGTATAGTCGCTAGTGTACAGATTGTATCAATATTTTTTTTTTTTTTTTGTGTATCATAAAGGTGATTGATGTTTTTTTTTTCTCTCTATTAAATCAACTTTATACACAATAAAAATGGCTAATGGCCGTGTTTTTTTTTAATTTAGGTTTGACGTAGCTTTCAAGTGTACTGGTAGTCAAGTGGTTAACGCGCTAGTCTGCTAATCCAGGTAGCGTAGGGATCCGTTGGTGCTAATCCAGGTAGGGAACATTTTTAAACATTTTTTTCTTTTTCTTTTTTGTTTCTTGGTATGATTCAAGGTTTGTATAGATAGATGGTTGTGGATGATTCGACTTGAACATCGAATGGCTGCAATTGTGATGTCTTTCACCATCGATTTGGGAAGGTTGTGAGAACTTGGGCTTTTTCTTTATAAGCCATAAAACCCTTGGGAAACTGCAAGCTGGCCAGCTTGGCTTGTTAGGGTTGGCTAGTCCATTATCTATCTGTTTATGTGGTTTTACGTCCCATAGCCAGGGACTTACCACACTGGTAGTCAAGTGGTTAACGCGCTAGTCTGCTAATCCAGGTAGCGTAGGGATCCGTTGGTTCGAATCCCACCCAGTGCACGAATTTTCCCTCATTAATTTGAGTTTGTGACCACATAATAATAAGACTCTGAGGGTTAGGTGGTAGAAAATGCTTTGAGGTTACTTTCCACTAAAGAGTATTATTATTATTATTATTATTCAACGCGCCATCGACGCTGGCACGGTCGTCAGCATCAGACCCTGGGACAATATTATTCTTAGATCACTTATCAGGCTGTTAGTGACTTGGGCCTGGGAGTTTTACTTGCCAGGAGATAGGGGGGACATGTTTCCACTTCTGTTGAGTGACTGTTTGGTGGACAGGTATTTGGATTGATCGCACACTGGAGAGCTGTGCTTGTACTCGTACTTCTCTATCTGGGAGGACAGTCTCTTCATTAGAATTGGGATGAGATTGGCCCGAATGAACCTGGGGGCAGACAAATGATGTATACATATATTTTTAAATGAAATATACATAACTATAAGTTCTCAGGAAAAACTTATAGTTATACACAATGTTAAATATCAACAAAAGTGAATAATAATTTGGAATGTATTTATTTATTTGAACATTTATGCCGTAACTGGCGAAATGGCCATCTGAAAATAAATAAATAATTAAGTAAGCCAAGTGTTTTCTATCTCCAAATTATTTCAATTTTTTTTTTAATTTCTCATAATTATGTTAAACAATTTTGTGATATCACAACTACTCAAACTTGCTTGACTAAATCTACGCTGAGACCGGGACTTGAACCACCGACTTCCAGGTTATAAGTTTGCTTCCTTATCAATTAAGCCACTCAGGTTGGTTATTTTTAGCATATGAATAGATAACTATGGTGCTGATAACTTACATGTAAATACCTTTGTGGTCATATTGGTAGGCATTGATACAGAGCAGAATGTGGTAGTGAATAGAGTTGGTGAGGAGATTAACTGAGGACTTGTCTGGTTTTGCTGATGTTGATGCTCCACCACTCTCAATTTCATCTGGAAGAAGAAAATATATATAAAAAAATTCAAAAGATACTGAGAAAAAAAAACCCCTGGAGTGCAAGCCAACATACTACCGCTAGGCCAAGTTGATTTGGGGTAAAGTGGCAGAGAATGCCTTGGGTATTAACTTTGCCATGGATTACAAGACAATAATTGTCTTGTAAAAAAAATATAGAACAATAATTATTATTGTTCTATATTTTTGTATACATTTTTTTTCCTTGTTCTTAATGTATTGTTGAATGTTTTGTACAAAAAAGAAAGTGTAAATAAATAAATTACCAGTACCTAATATATGGAACCACTTACCCACTTCAAGCCCTGTATCTTCATTCATGGATACATCTGTGCTCAGGTCCGCACTGATCCTTCCAGATCCATGATCCTCTCTTCCACTGTCCATGGCTTCTCTCACATCATCCACCTCTAGATAGGTGAGCAGAGCGGTCACTGCCACGGGAGACTCTATTATTTTCTGCCGGAACAGATTCTCCTTGCAAAGGAGCGAGAGGATATGAATAAGACGGTGAATGGTGGAGGGGTTGGCAGTGTGGAAAGGCCAGACAAGGGAGATGATTTTGTCCACAAGAGAGGTTTTGGCTGAAATGAGGTTTCAGTCAATTGTAAAAAAATATATTTTTTTATAGGTATCATTATAAAGTATAAGTGTTTACCACCTCTTTCTCTGATTTGTGTCACAGCTCACTCATATTTTTAATGTTCATAGTATGATACTAAAATGGAAAATAGAATGTTGGTCCTATTTTTTTTTAAAAGTGTAGAATAGGTACATAGAAATTAAAAAATACAATTTAACAATTAAAATATTTGCTGTTGGACCAGTTAAAAAGAAAGAGGCAAGTCTCACCCAATTCAAAATGTGCTTTTGGTCTGAGTGCCAATGTCAACAACATCTGAATAAGCATTCCATCCATTTGGTTACCATGACAACATAATTGGTTCACAATCCACTCGTAATGTGAGTAGCTCATTTGAGCAATGAATGTCTTTGTGTTCACCCCCAGCATGGCTTGTACGATGGAGAGATGTGAATGTACAAGCTTGGGTGAAGAGGCGGGCAGAGTTATCAGCTGGTCCAGGCAGTATTTTATGGCGTTAAGAGACACAAGTTCATTTCCAACTTGCAACTGGTCCCACATCCAAACATGTTTGATAGCTCGGATACCTGCAAAAAATATAGACTCATAAGCGGAATGTAAATATTAGGTCATTGATATAGGTTGTTTCTATTTGTCAACAATCAGAGTGCTATTATTATTATTATTATGATAAGGTAGGTATACAATACTCAATTGCAGAATTGTATTCAGAAGAAAAATTAGATGCAATGCAATTTACTAATTTTTTTCTCAATAAATTATTAAGGGAAACCAGACAATGTTTAAGAAGCTGTAAAACATGTTCGAAAGTAATTATCTGTCCAGATGTGGGTGGAATTTCAGCGATGGGGAGTTTTATGGATACTGTTTATTTATTTATTTTTTCTTACCTAATTTATTAAATTAATAATAATACTTACAAGTGATAATAAGGTCTGAAGAAGTAGTGGTTGCCAAAATAGACACAATCTTTGGAATAAATGAGAACTTCATCACATACTTTGAATAGCTACTTGTACGTGCTATATTGGCTATGAGTCTAATGGCTCTACAGTGAATAGATGGGGATGTGTACTCTACGTAGAACATAACTGCACACACATCTTTAAGAACATTATGCTCAATGACAATCTCCTTGCAAATGTCAGGCTTCATGGCACCATTGGCAAGGATACTGAGAACCAAGTTAATTACTTTCATGTTGGAGTTAACGTTCAGCAACTTGCAGAGATGTCGGAACCCAAAGAGCTGTTTAAATATCTTCAGGTTTGCCTCATTGTTAGTCAGATTGGCTTTAATTTTTGCAAGACTATGCAGCTTAGAGTCTACATTGGCACTTTGATTCATGTTGTTTATCAACGCAAGGGTTTTTTTAATGTCATTATTAGTTGCCATGTTGGTCTTATTTGCTATTATTACTATAATAGCAAATAAGTAGTCTCAGAAAGGAATGGTTTAGTAGCCAATGTCAATAATGATAAATATTATTTTGATATCAGATGTCAATAGAACAAGTTGGAAACTGGGTACTCCTGCAAAAATAAATTAGAATAAATAATAAATTATAGTGCCACTATTGCACACTTCACTTCTCATAGATGGTTAGCTTCAGCAGTTCCCAAACTTTTTCCTTTTATGCCAATGTTGACTATAATGAATAGTGTACCCTTCAGCATACCTAAAGTCTCAATGTTACTTAGGTTTAGGTACAATTAGAGCATCTCATTCAAGATTGTCCTGGACTGGACAACTGGTCTGCTGCCTATTGGGATTTCAGACTCATGTAGTTATAAAGTATGATTGGAAAAACTTACCAATTTCCATACCCAGTAAACATTATTTTGTTGTAACTGATGGACCCTGTAGATTTTTTCACAAAAGTTTCAGAGGCTTGATTTTGAAGAACACACTGTAACATTAGAAACAAAGTATAATTATATAAATTATCTTAACTTCAAAAAAACAAAAATGCATTAAAGCCATTAAAAACTTAAAAAGTCCTTATCTTATCAGCTTATCATTTTAAAAAAAGTTACAGTGTTGCCGATGTCAACCGATGTATAATAAAGGGGTTAATCCATGGAGGATAGAACTTTTGGAGGAAACAAGTTAAAACTCAATCTCTGAAGAGATTATCAGTTCTATAAGTTTGGACGAAAATCCCGTAGACAATAAACTCGCTTACCCTGTCCTAAAGGTAGGACAAGTTTTCTGAAAAAATAATTTTCTTTTTCAATAGTAATTTTATCGACATCAACTTTTTGGCTTCATTTACATACCATCTGTAAAGTTCTCCTGACATCCAAACCTCCTTGTTATAAGCCGAAATTGTGCTATGTTCACAGATATCGTCGCTTAAGAAGAGGTACCTCGTAAGTCCGAATTTTTCGATAATACGTTTTTGGTATCGTTGGAATCGGAAAAAAATATCGATTTTTTTAAAATCGGTTTTATATGACCATTCAAATACAAAAAATGCCACAATAATCGATTAAAGTTTACCTCGTAAATCGATATTTTTGTTTTGAAGAAATTTTTTGGTGAGACCTCGTATCTCCAATCAGTAATATATGTGTATTGTGTAAAATAAATCAGAGATACGAGGTACCTCTACAAAAAATGCACACATGCTTTTCTGAAAATTTTACAAGAATCATATGAGAGGTACCTCGTATGTCCGATATCTCGTAAAAAATACAAGTTTAATCAAAAAAATAGTAATTTCAATCGATAAAACAGGTATATGTTTATGGTTAAACTGATTTTTTTATTTTTTTTAAACCTGCCCACAACTTTATAATCAGTTTTTACTGTCTCCTGAAAAGTTCAAAAATCGGACTTACGAGGTACCTCTTCTTAAGCGACGATATATGAATTGATAGCTAACTTCAGATATGTACAACAAAATTTCAAAAAAATTGCTACAGAGGCAACACTGGTGTGTAAGATGTACCTCTGGTAGAAATCTAGGAAAGATTAGTTTGCCGAAAATCTGAACCTCATAGGAATAAAGGAGAATTTATTGCTTTTTTCGGGTACTACAGTGACCTGTGGCTTCATTCTATCCAATAATATCCCTGATATATCTCACAATCACTCAGGCACCATGTACAAGTTAAGCACAGCCTTGTATGGCCATTCTATGGATGTGAGAGCCCTAGCTGTAACACCTGATGGTTCTATACTGTCTGCCTCCAGAGATAAGTCCACTAAACTCTGGAAACCCAATGAGTAAGTTGGATACGGACCGTTTCTGGGAATATTTGGTTATTCTCCTAATAACATTTGTCTTTTGAGCTGTGCTATTACACTATTTGAAAGTACCGAGTCATCCTTGATGACCAAAGCAAATTATCAGGGTTGTTTCAATATTTGGTATGTGGTAGAAATAACAAAGTTAAAGAACTAAGAAAATGTCCAGGTTTTTCTGATATCTTTAGACATTTGGGAAGATGTACAACCAAGATGTAGGCCTCTTAAAATTTCTCTACTTTTTAGGTAATTAATTTAAAACATCATTTTCTTCATTCCAGGTTCAATGCCAACTTTGCAGAAAGTATAACTTTCAAAGGCCATGCAAATTTTGTGAGCAGTGTCACTTTTGTCAAAAGTTCTTCTCGATACCCAGCTGGCCTTGTGGTAACAGGGAGTAACGATAAGAAGATCTGTGTTTTTGAGCCAAATAGTCCTGACCCATTGTATACCCTCACAGAACATACTGATACTGGTATGTTTTTTTTTTTTTTTTTTTTTTAAAATAATTGACACTAGTCTCAAGTAATTAGTATAAAACAGAAATGGTTAGTGGCTAAATGGTGAAGACAGTTCCATTTTTCCAATGTTAGTCAAATATTCCATTTTTGCAATGTTAGTCAAATATTATCATGGACCAGTTAAAATGCTTATCTATTTTTTGTTAAGCACTTGTTGTTAAATCTGTGGCAGGTTTGAGTTAAAAATAACCCTTCTTCTGTAAAGAACAAACAAAGGAAGAGTGTACCACTTTCTATCCTCCACATGCTTGTGAACTAATTCTAAAAAAGTACTTGGCATTTATAGAAAACAAACTTTAAAAGCCTGTGAGTAGGTATTATGAGAAATATAAAAAGTCAAAATGAAGTCTACATTTGCAGTTTTTATTTTAATTTTTTCCTTTACATTTACACACTCTTGACTTCATAAAAAAAAATAAACCTTTTGTAATCTTTCAATCAACTGTTCTGGAATTTATCATTTGGTTACTAGTCAAAGGTAGATAGTGAAAAATATATTTTACAGAATACTTATGACCATTACTGTATTTCTTACAATAAATAAAAAAATGTACTAAGTGTGTTTTATACCTCAGGAAACTAAAATAATGGAACCATGTATTCCTAAAGTCAAATAATAAATCAAACTTTCTCCCTCGATATAGTATGTTGTGTAAGTCCGGGAGCCAAAGAGAATATGATGCTGAGTGCTTCCTGGGACAAGTCAGCCAAGCTTTGGTGTCTCGAGTCTCAACAATGCAAGTTGACTATTCGACAACATGAGATGGCAGTGTGGGGAGTCATCCAGCTGGCTAACGGAATCATTGTAACAGGGTGTGCGGACAAATCCATCAAGTTGCATTCCGAAGAGGGTGCTTTCCTGAAAACGCTGACAGGTAAAATGGTTTATTATAATTGTCTTAATCACAAGAGCAATGTCACATTACTCAATTCACCAACCTCCAGGTTATGAGTCTTTAAGAGCATTTATGTCCTCCTTTTTAGTGTAGGCACCATAGTCAAGTTAGCCCAAATAGAGTAGTGCACTAGGTTTGCATGCATGATGACAGATTGAATTTCAGTTCCGTAGAAAAAATTCTTCTCTCTACTTTGGAAGTTTCTGTACACCAAACAAGTTGTACATACAATTTAATCCTCTTGATTCTCAGGTCACACAGACTGTGTGCGGGGCCTTGCTGTTCTCAACCAGACGGATTTCATCTCCTGCTCAAACGATGCCAGCATCAAGGTGTGGGACTCCACCACGGGCAAATGTGTGGACACTTTGTATGGGCACCCCAACTTTATTTACAGGTAAATATGTATACAGGGTCTTCATAAAGTCTCACCCAGGCCTAGGTTTCTCTAAAACGACTCAGAATATCAAAAAACGCAAAAACCTGTATTCCTTTATATTTAAGAGGATTGATTTTCAGCCAAAAAAATTTTGCCTACACGGCCCCAGTCAGGCTGGGCATGGACCAACTTTAAAATCTTAAATAGAATGGTATGTCTTGTGGCATATTATTTTAAAGGTCTTATTGAGAGAAGTTCATTACAATAAATTTCAGTGTGCTACGACTTACCGTTCTCGAGATACAGGGTCGGACGTCCTGCGTAATATCCATAAATTTTGACCTATAACTCGTTAACCGTAAATTATGGAGAAAATTTTTCTTGTTAATAATAACTCCTTATGACAAGACCTTTCGAACAAGTTAGAACTCGACATACTCTGTTGATGTTAGTTTCTGGTCGGTTTCGTCAGCCAGCCGGACGAACAGTCGAAAAAAAATTAACGAAAAAACAAATCAAGTTTTAACTTGTTCGAAAGTTCTTGCCATAAGGAGTTATTATTAACAAGAAAATTATTCTCCATAATTTACGGTTAACGAGTTATAGGTCAAAATATATGGATATTACGCAGGACGTCCGACCCTGTATCTCGAGAACGGTAAGTCGTAGCTCATTAAAATTTGTTGTAATGAACTTCTTTTAATAAGACCTTTAAAACAATATGCCACAAGACATACCATTCTATTTAAGATTTTAAAGTTGGTCCATGCCCAGCCTGACTGGGCCGTGTAGGCAAAAAAAATTTGGCTGAAAATCAATCCCCCTAAATATAAAGGAATACGGGTTTTTGCGTTTTTTGATATTCTGAGTCTTTTTTGAGAAACCTAGGCCTGGGTGAGACTTTATGAAGACCCTGTATATTGGTGTTGTAGTCAGCTTGGCTAAGTTGAAAAGTTGGCTTGTTCTGAAGTACATATTTCTATGTGCAATCCATTACATGAGAACTTGTGCTTACATGAGAAACTGCAATCTAGCCTTGCTTGTTAGGGTTGGCTAGTCCCTTTTCCATTTATAGTCCTCTAGCGAGACACTGGTCTTGTCCCTGTTTCATGTCCCCCAATCCAACATGTCTGTTCTCCATTTATAGTCCTCTAGGAATACACTGGTCTTTTTCCTGTTAAATGCCCCAGCTAGACATGGTAGAAGAAGATCAGTTTTTTTCCCTCCCTATTAGAAATACCAGACTTCATCATGACATAAAGTTGAACTCTTTTATGATCAAAAAAGATTTAAGATAACAGTGTTGCATTATATTTACAGTGTTGCTGCACATGGGGATCTGATCACCACGGGAGGGGAGGACCAGTGTGTCTGTGTGTACCATGACAAAAAGCAGAACTCGTTTATGATTCCTGCCCAGTCAGTGTGGTCAGTGGCCATTCTGCCTAACTCCGATATTGTCACCGGATCCAGGTAAAATATGTGATACAATATTTGACTCCTTGACTCCTATATAAAATTTGAGCTCACAATTAGTGATAAGGTACTTTGCTTGCAATGCAGAAGGTTCCTGGTTGAAATCTCAGAGCTGACGAAAAAATTGTATCAAAATTTTGGTTACAGTTGTTTGAATGGGATATCTTCCAGTATGCTCGTGTTGACCCAGCACCTAAACGGGAAGTATTATGTCACTTCTCATAGGAGGGGAGGCATACTACAACACAGAACACATGGGTCTACCAAAGATACTGTTTCATGGATACAAAATAAGAAAGACTATGAAGCACTTATAAAGAAAAATTGCCTTATTTACTTATATTGCCCGATTTGGACTAATAAGTCCCATTATTTCAGCAGTGTGGCCAAGACATATTATTATGGGGTCAAAATGTCCCAGCTGGGTTTCGAACCAGCGACCTCTGTAATAATAAGTATAAGTGCTTTATTTAGACTGTCAGCGCAAGACAGGTAGTCCCATAATAATAATATCGCCTAATTTAAACTGCCTGATTAGGACTATTAAAGTCCCATTGTTCCAGCAGTAAGCCCAAGACATATTATTATGTGGTAAAAATCTCAAATGGGAGCATAACTTGTCATGACCCAGCTGGGTTTCGAACCTACGACCTCTGGAATCTTTGGATTTACAGAGTGCCGCCTTTACCACTGACATGATTTACAGAGTGCCTCTACCGGGACAGACATCTATGTGTTTCTGTATTTCTTTGTGAATTTTTTATTCTGACCTATAGGAATTTGTACGGACCAATGTCCATTTATATTTACATTATTCCACAGTGATGGCGTAGTGCGTGTCTTCAGTGCTAACCCAAGCAGACAAGCAGAGGACTCTGTGCAAGCCCAGTTCACGGAGGAGGTGAAACAACTGAAGCGATCAACGGAGCAGGAGATTGGAGGCGTCAAAATATCCGAGTAAGCCACGTGATATAGGTTCAAATTATGGCTCGTTAGAAATCTCCGTGGCGTAACGGTTGTGACTACTGCCCATAGTCCAGAGATCCTGAGTTCGATCCCCGGTCGGAGCAGACTTTTCACACAGAAAATTCTGTTCCCTCTGCAAATGTGAGGCTGAAATTTCTGGCCCTACCCAGGCTGGGTGAGGTTAATGTGGGTAGCTGATACGATTCCCAGCAAATGGAGGGTAAAACCCCCGTCCTAATCAAGGACGTTAAATCCAATAGAATCGTTGGCGTTAGGAAGGGCATCCAGCCGTAAAAAATGTGCCAAAACCAACCAATCTCAACCATGAGGTTGAACAACGTCGACCCTGCTCGAGCGAGATAAGATAGAGTAAAAGAAGAAGAAATTTTCTAATCAGGATCTCTGGGGTTCACTTATACCTTGTAAGGAAAAATGAGCAGTCACCGGATTACTGCGAAAAATTAAACTCGAGGTTTGGCATGAATTACAAATAATGAACAAAACTCATGGGTGTCCTATTATACTGTAAAATAATTTCTAGACAGCGTCGATGGCATGTTGAATACACCAGTTCTCACTCTATCACTGAAGTTAAGCAACGTCCAGCGAGGTTAGGACTTCAAAGGTGAATACGTGACCATTCAATTTGGAACCCTCGAGATGCTGGCTAATCCCGGCCCCACTCAGCCTGAGTGAGGTTAATTAATTTGAGTAACTAATTTGTGATTTTCCAGCTAATAGAGGGTAAAACCTCTATTAGGATATGACCATGCAGTAGAAAGCGACGTATAACCAGAGATCGCAGGTTTGAAACCCAGCCGGGAACGTGATTTTTTTCTTAAAAAATTATATAATAATAAATCATTAAACCTTTTAGCACTTAGTTTATTTAGCTTTTTAGCTTATAACTTAGCATATATTTTTTATAACTGAGCATATAATGTATTAGTTTTAAGCTTAATGTTGTAAATCCCGCTATATTCATTTTTTAGACAATATTCTCGAAATTGAGGATAGTTTACAGTACATAAGAAAAAAACATCGAGCTACAATGATATTATTTTTAAATACTATTCTAAGATGCTACTACCTACTACTACTACTTTTAAAGTGAACAGTGTAAATGAAATAATTTCCTGTGTTTGATTTAGGCTTTAATTTATCTACCTATAACTTTCAGAAGTTTGTCATAAGGCATATCTATATCTAGTATATCGTATTTTTCGTTAAATATATATAAAATGGACACGCAAGTTCGTAAATATTAAAAAAAAAAAAAAAACATTTCAAAAAAATTATAATAATTTCCACTTTCTGTCTCCTCAGTCTCCCGGGCCCCGAGGCCCTGCTAAAGCCGGGCAAGAAGGAGGGGGCCGTGCTGATGGTGCGGGAGGGGGCCGCAGTGGTGGCCTACTCCTGGGGGGGGGCCCCGGCCCAGTGGAGCAAGCTGGGAGATGTGATGGGGAGTGCGGGGGGCACCCAGGCCAGCTCCGGCAAGGTGCTGTACGAAGGCAAGGTAATAATAAGGGTTGGGTGGAAGAGATTGCCTAAGAAGCTGGGAGATGTGATGGGGAGTGCGGGGGGCACCCAGGCCTCCTCCGGGAAGGTGCTGTACGAAGGCAAGGTAATAATAAGGGTTGGGTGGAAGAGATTGGCTAAGGCTAATTAGTAGTTTACCCGATGTAATGTTTTGAACGGTTCCGGGATCATATGTTTAGGGGGAGAGGTGGTTTTTAGTGAGGATGATGCACTGATGTCCGCATCTCAGTACTCACACTGTTCACTAGGGTAAAATCTAGTATTCGTCTACAGATTTTACCACCTCTCCTTTAAAAAAAAGGCTAATTAGTAAACAAGCTAATTAGTATCAATAAAAACCATTTACTATTTTTTTTGAGAGAGAGAGAGAGAGAGAGAGAAATTTACAATTCCATTTTCCTTCTTTCAGGTTGGTACACTTTTACAATTACTGTGTTTCGGGAATTATTTCCGAAACGGGGACAGGTCGCTAGCTTTCTCTATGAAAAGCGTGTTAGCGGCTCTGGATCCACAAATAAAATATTAAATCTACCAAAACGAAAAGAAATGTAACAGCTGAGATAAGATATAAATTAATAACTACTTTTACTTTATTACTTTAGAACTTAAGGAATACAATTTAACATCGAAATAATTTGGAGATAGAAAACACTTGGCTTTTTTTGTTTTACTTAATTATTTATTTTCAGATGGCCAAGTGTTTTCTATCTCCAAATTATTTCGATGTTTATTTGTTTTACCAAGAGTTGTGTATAACTATAAGTTTTTCCCAAGAACTTATAAATTTCATAACAATTTAACAATAAAATTCACAATTTTTACTTGGTACTTTGGCTACTCTAGGACAACTGACGAGCTTTCCGCACTCCAGTTGGATCAGTGGAATCATAACTCACGTGAGTTTTGGACTATAACTCTGATTGGTTGTTTATGTTAAATTTCAATTACGATTGGCTAATACTGTTTTGCTGACTGAATTTCACGAATTGAACAATAGAATTTACTCACGTGAGTTTTGGAGTTATGCTTCAAAATGAATGCTGAATTGTTAATTTGAAAACCAGAGGCGGAATCGCAACTCGTAACACCTGTGCACTGGTAGTCAAGTGGTTAGCGCGCTAGTCTGGTAGTACAGGTAGTGTAGGGCAATTTAATAACTGTGCACTGGTGGTCAAGTGGTTAGCGCGCTAGTCTGGTAGTACAGGTAGTGTAGGGCAAGGTAATAACTGTGCACTGGTGGTCAAGTGGTTAGCGCGCTAGTCTGGTAGTACAGGTAGTGTAGGGCAAGGTAATAACTGTGCACTGGTGGTCAAGTGGTTAGCGCGCTAGTCTGGTAGTACAGGTAGTGTAGGGCAAGGTAATAACTGTGCACTGGTGGTCAAGTGGTTAGCGCGCTAGTCTGGTAATCCAGGTAGTGTAGGGCAAGGTAATAACTGTGCACTGGTGGTCAAGTGGTTAGCGCGCTAGTCTGGTAGTACAGGTAGTGTAGGGCAAGGTAATAACTGTGCACTGGTGGTCAAGTGGTTAGCGCGCTAGTCTGGTAGTACAGGTAGTGTAGGGCAAGGTAATAACTGTGCTCTGGTAGTCAAGTGGTTAGCGCGCTAGTCTGGTAGTACAGGTAGTGTAGGGCAAGGTAATAACTGTGCACTGGTGGTCAAGTGGTTAGCGCGCTAGTCTGGCAGTACAGGTAGGGTAGGGATATGTTGGTTCAAATCCCACCCAGTGTCTAAATTTTTCCTCATTTATTTGAGTTTGTGACCACAAAATAAGACTCGGGGTTGGGTGGTAGAAAATGCTTTAAGCATTAACCTCGTCTGGTGGTTACCTTCTACTAAAGAGTGTTATTATTATTACTATCACTGGTTCAAGTCTCAGTTTCAGCGCGGATTTAGTGAAGCGAGTTTGAGTAGTTGTGATATCACATATACGATAACTTTTTTACTTTCCTTAGCCTATAATAAGGATTGTATTGTATTCGGCAAATATTTGACCTACCCAGTTTTTCACATTTCTGGACGAGTCATAGCACTCATAGCCTCAGGATACAAAAAAAATATTTTCGGTCTTTAGTCCGTGCGGCCGTCTGTCTGTGTTTATTATGGGAGTGTTTCTCATTTATTTAAATGGTACAAAGCATTTTATCCATGGGCTTAACAGCAAACATAGATAAATATCAGGTTGAGGTTGAAGGATTATTATTATTATTTTTGTTTTATTTCTCATGTTATACATGGTAACAATTAACATCATCTATGGGCTAGGATATAGCAAACATAGAAAAATTACAATGTTTTTAAGGAGATTTGAGGAGATGAGATATTATGAAGAGGATGAGTGAGAGAGGAATCTTCTGAGCAGGCGACAGTTTTCCAGGAGGACGGATTTCTTTATTTTGTAGACAAGATTCTGTGGCAATTGTATTTTCTTTGTATGGACAGAGATGCTGGAATGTATCAGCCCATTTGTTGACATGTTATTATTACTTTAACCCATTAACGCCTGAACTGTTGGAAAACGTTGATCCATTTTGAAAAAATAAATATCAAAATTTCTGATAGAACAACTGATAGAATTGTCTAGTAAAATTCAGAAGGTAGAAAATATTGTCAACAATGAGAACTATAATGTTATAAAGTGGTAACATGTACCGTATTGAACTAACAGGTCAGAAACTTGCACTGCCTCCATTGTTGCCATATGGCAACGCTAGGCGTTAATGGGTTAAACCAAAACATCACGTCCTCTCCCCAGGAATACGACTTCGTATTCAGCGTGGACATCGAGGAGGGGAAGCCGCCCCTCAAGCTGCCCTACAACGTGAGTGAGGACCCGTGGGTCGCCGCCCAGAGCTTCATCCACAGGCATGGGCTCAGCCAGATGTTCCTGGAACAGGTGAAAATATTTCGTCATCTCTATATATAAAACAGAAAAAAGGACTACCTACCTACCTATGTTTGTTTGTCCAGAGTTGTTTAGCCAAAACGGTAAGAGATAGCGAAAAATGTCTCAGAATTGACCCCCCCAAAACCATTATCGCTTTGTCCAGAAAAATTATAAAAAGTTCAAAAAGGCATTGCTGTCCAGCAGTACGGCCATGCCTTAGTAAATTTGAAATTTAGTCCCGTTGCAAAGCACGGCAAACGGCTAGTATATTTATACAAACAAAAACTCTTTGATTAATTATAAAGAAACAAGTTATACCTTGAGAGAGAAAAAAAGCCCCTGACTATCCAATGCAATACAACAAAAGGACAAAAATCAATCAAATATTTAGGTATCAAGCTGTATGAAAAGATACCACAAACTATAAGAGAATGTAAAAAAACACAGATCTTTAAAATGAAACTCAAAAACTGGTCAAAAGAAAATTGATGGTTTTGATCTGTATCTGATTAAAAAATAAGAGGAAATAAAGCAGAAGAAAAAAAATATCTACTTGTCATATTTCATTGATTATATTTACTCCCTACCCACGAGACAAAGGAAGTATCCTTTAGTGTGGGTAGGTGAGCATCACTACTAGAATTAGAATTAGAATATAAGTAATGTTCTTACATTTTAATTAAACAAGTTAAATCAAGTTTTATTTACAAAATAATGACATAGAATATATACAATAATTATACATACATAGATAATAAAATTAAGAAAACAAAACTTGATCAAGGGCGGTTCTAATGCCAACGGCATTCTCTTCCGATATTATTAATTATATTATATTATTAATTATGTTCATGTATGTAACATTTAATACAATAAACGATGCTGATATTTACAATTACAAATTTACAACAGGTGGCAAACTTCATCACCACCAACAGCACGAGCAAGCGGCCACAGCAGGAACCTGCCGCGCTGAGCGGGGAGTTTGCAGACCCTTTCACCGGTGAGATGAGAAACTTTTTTTTTTTTACTTTCCTTGTCCTATAATAAGGAAAGTATTGTATTCGTCGAAAATTTGACCTACCCAGTTTTTCTCATTTGCAGACCCTTTCACCGGTGAGAGTTTTTTTTTTACTTTCCTTATCCTATAATAAGGAAAGTATTGTATTCGTCGAAAATTTGACCTACCCAGTTTTTCTCATTTGCAGACCCTTTCACCGGTGAGATGAGAAACTTTTTTTTTTACTTTCCTTGTCCTATAATAAGGAAAGTAAGTTAAATTTTTTTTTTTTATCATATTTGTGTTAATCCCGATGTGATGTCACAATTAATCGAACTCACCTTACTAAATTTATGCTTAACTTGGGACTCGAACCACCGACCTCCAGGTTACAAGTCCGCCGCCTTATCGATTGAGCTACCGAGGTCGGTTATAATAGGGAAAGTATTGTATTCGTCGAAAATTTGACCTACACAGTTTTTCACATTTCTACATAGATGTCTACATTGTATACACTGGAGATGAGGCTGCAAGTATTACTACCTACAGACAAATACTATTATTTGTCTGTATATATGTTCTACTAATAAAGAGTTTTTAAATAAATAAATAAAATAAATAAAGAGAGGTAAATATGACCAGGATTTTTTTTCTTATATTCAGGTTTCTCTTATATCTATCAAATGAAATTCCTTAATTTATATATATTATATTTCACCCATTATTTATTTTATTTGATTATCATTCCTCTTCTATCACCTTCTCAACAGTGTTATAATGTAATTGGGTGTATGTCAAATTTCATTGTAATTGACATACATCTGTTTTGTATTGCACTTAAAAATTAATTAATTAAATTAAACTGTTATTTTCTTCCTTCCAGGTGGCAACAGATATGTGCCGGGGCAAGGTAGCTCGCCCTCCTTACCGGTTGTGACTGCGGGCGACCCGTTCACTGGTGATAGCAGCTACAAACCGGGCGGCAGCACTAACGGTAACTTATCCTCGGTTCCCTCCCGGAAGGACGGTCCCTGAGATCAATCAATAACATCAATTAGGCAGCGTAAATAGCACGCTAAATACACTATTTCTCGTTCTGTCACTAAAATTATGCAACGTGCAGCGAGGTTAGAACTTGTATGAATGACCATGACCATTCTCTCCCCCCCCCTCCTCCACTGAAATATTTATCTAAAATACTACGGGATGGGCAGGCTACAACACAGACCACAAGCGTCTACAGTAGCTCCTGTTTCATGGCTACGAAATAAAAACGGCTGTGGAACACTCATCTTTTCTTTTCTTTTTTAAATAAATGAAAAATAAAGCAAATGATTTATTATTATTTTGAATTAATTTCAGGCGTAACTCCTCCGGCCATCTCCTTCTTCCCTCTGAATGAATTCGTCAGATTTGAACAAGCCAACATAAAAGCTATCATAGGTAAGATTTTTTTTCACAATACAATACAATACATTAAATAATTATTTTTTATTTAAATGTAAATAAAACAATAATAAAATTAGAGATCGTAGACTTCTACAAACTCAGCTGAGGGAAGAGCCGAAAGCATACTTGCTGCATTCCCCCTCTGCACCGCCAGGCTGAGACGCTGTTTCAGGTGGATTTTTGATCTGGGATCTCCCGTTATATGCACTAATTTTCTCCCAACATCTCTGTTTATCCTGTATACTGATAAACAATACTCTGTTCATCCTGTAAGAATGAGACTAAAGAGTCTCTACTCTCACAGTCTAAAGTTCTAAACAAAGTCTCATATATTGGTGATAGGTACAGGTAGAATATTTACAAACAACTTTGTTTAAAATAAAAAGAAAAAATACAATACAATACAATAAAAGTGAATAAGAGAGAAACAAATTATAATTTTTTATTAAATTATAACAGGAGCTGCCAGTCTTTGACTGTTTGCCATTTCGCACAGCATATCCATCAAATCTATGAGACAATTTTCCAACATGTTTTTTACTTTTTAACTATGATGTTATCGACTTCAGTTCAGTATCTTGAGTAAATATGATAGTTAATAATTTTAATACTATCTGATATGATATTCTCGGCCATTTTTTTTAATTTTCGAAAATTAAAAAAGAAAGTATTCGAAAAAGAGAGAAAGATATAGGGTTTAAGATTGGAAGGGAGCACACACAAAGATAGAGCAATGAATAATTATTTTAGACATGCTACTGTGGATTTATGAGAAAAACACTTTTACGTGACTAAAGGCCAAATTATAAAACAGAATTAAAGTGAAGATAAACCAGACTCTCCCTCAAGTAAGGCTGTAGTGCGCAGATTTGTTGAAACTCTAGTGTGCGAATACAATACCCTGGACTCTGGGTAGAGTCAGTACCACGTAAAATAATCTAATCATGTTATTAAATAATAATAATTCCGTGTCCGTAAGGTAGGTATTGATACCTAAATCACGGTGGTGAGAGGATTATATGGACGCCCAGATCCAATTTCTAGTCTCCTTTCATGTCCATTGATTTTATTTGGTTTCAACGTCCTGACTTGAGGTAGACAGGACGGGGGTTTTACACTCCATTCGCTGGGAATCGTACCAGCTACCCACATTAACCTCACCCAGCCTGGGTAGGGCCGGAATTGCCGCCAGCCTCATATGTTCGGAGGGAACAGAATTTTCTGTACGAAAAGTCTGCTCCAACCGGGAAATCGAACTTTGGACTACGGGCAGTAGTCACAACCGTTACGCCACGGAGGCTGACAATGGCAATGTTATTGAATGTAAGCGGTCACAACGGAGTCCCGAATATAGTCTATATCAAGCTGTAGGTACCAGGGTTGAGGGTAGGGTGTAGGTCTATACGGCCTCTAGGTTAGGCCAGGGTCCTCGTTGTGACTGCCTACTAACTTTAGCTAGGGTCTGACTTATCTTACCTTTAATCCTGTTTTATAATTTTTGCTTCTGAAAAGGCTGTAACAAAAAAGCATCGAGTATATTCCAAGATAAAAAATAACATCAACTTCGTGGCTGTCTCTGTAGAAACGCTCGGACCTTGGGCAGAAGAAACAATGCGATTTATAATAATAATAATAATATCGTCTTATTTATACTGCCCGATTAAGACTATTAAAGTCCCATTATTCCAGCAGTAAGCCCAAGACATATTATTATGTGGTAAAAATCCCAAATGGGAAGATCTGGATTCTCTGGATTCACAGAGTGCCGCCTTTACCACTGAGCTACCGGGACAGTAGTAAACGAAATACTGGAGTATATTTAAAAAAAAATAATAATAGTTTATTTATTTATTTTCTTTATAAAGAAACATTTATACAAAGGATTTATTCTCCTAAGCTTTGTAATTTATTGTTGTAAGAGCAGTGGTAGATATTCACGTCATTCTGAGCTGAACAACATCATTAAGCGATCCCTTCAATCTATGAATGTCAGTTCACGTTTGGAACCTCCTGGTCTTTCTAGGGATGATGGTAAACGACCAGATGGTATAACAAACGTTGCCTGGGAAAAAGGAAAAGCACTTGTTTGGGACTCTACCTGCGCAGATTCTCTGGCAAAATCCAACATAAATGAAAATGCTGGCCCGGGATACGCTTCTGAGAGTGCTGCAAAAAGAAAACACACCAAATATTCCATCATCAAGCAAAATTTTAATTTCGTAGCATTTGCAGTAGAAACTTTAGGTCCTTGGGCGGCAGAAACCATTATTTTAATAAACAGGATTGGGGAAGGTTTGAGAAGATCGTGTGGAGAGGAAAGATCGAGACAATTTTTAATACAACGTCTGTCGATGGCAATTCAGCGAGGTAATGCCGAGTGTGTGAGGGACACTATACCAAGCACTAGAGCGCTTGATGAAATATTTTACCTATAATTTTAATGTACATGTTATGTATTTTATCTATTTGAATCGGTCCAAAGAGAAAGAACCTCTGTATCAGTTGTGACTTCAGATCTGAATAATTTTCAACATTTTGTAGTGAGGTTACCTACCATGCTGTTTAGAAATGTTGGTACAAAGTTTATTTTGTAGTTTATTTTGTTTCAATTCAGACAAGCTGAAACAGTTCACCGAGGCGCTGCGAGACAAAACCGAGGCGCGGCCCACAGTACTGCCCAGCGAGGCTCAGCTCGAGTCTCTGTCCAAACTGGGGAGCCCCAGCGCGGGCCCGCCCAGCCAGGACGCGCTGAGCCTGCTGAAACAGCTGCTCGAGTGGCCCGCGGACTACGTGTTCCCCATTTTGGACATCACGAGGCTGGGAGTGAGAGATGTGCAGGTGAACCAGGAGCTGTGCGCGGGGAGAACAGGTGATTTGTAATTTTGTAATTTATTTGCATCAATTGATATACACGATAGGTACAATATTAAGGTACTATAAATAAATATATTAAGAAGATGAAGGTACATAAAAAGAATAAATACATAACTTGGCACACACCTAATAATGTAATAATGTTTACTTGTATACTTATGTTTCGAGGTACCTATCTGTGTCGAGTAGATTCTTTAGTTGTAATACTGCTACACAGCTCATACTAAGAGATAGCCAAGTTGGCTACAACAACAACAACTACTACATAATAACGTATAAAACACTACCTTGGGTGGTGGGTTGGGTATAAAACGTATAGGGTTGGGTGGAAGAGATTGCCATAGGCAATAACCCCGCCCTTCAGTTAGGACTTATGTTTTTATATATTTTCTATTCTTTTTCATTTTCATCTCTATATATAAAACAGAAAAAAGGACTACCTACCTACCTACCTATGTTTGTTTGTTTGTCCGGAGTTGTTTAGCCAAAACGGTAAGAGATAGCGAAAAATCTCTCAGAATTGACCCCCCCAAAACCGTTATCGCTTTGTCCAGAAAAATTATAAAAAGTTCAAAAAGGCATTGCTGTCCAGCAGTACGGCCATGCCTTAGTAAATTTGAAATTTCGTCCCGTTGCAAAGCACGGACAAACGGCTAGTTGTATATATTGTTTCCATTTTTTTCATTGTTAAATTAATTATTTGTATGTACATAATGTCCTTTTATACCTCATAAAGCGTTGTATAATAATAATAATAATAATAATCCTACATCCTATCGAAGATTCAGAAAAATGTTCTCCTTGAAACTTGCAGAATTGTGAGGAAAGTCCTAAGCTTCTGAAGATTCACTCCTCCTCCTCCTCTCCTCCTCCAACCTCAACCTGAAATTTATCTATGTTTGCTGTTAAGCCCATAGATAAAATACTTTGTACCATTTAAATAAAATAAATGAGAAACACTCCCTATAATAATAATAATAATAATAATACCTCTGTCCCCCCAGGCCGTCAGATGATTTCCCTCCTCCGCTCCTACCTCAGTCAAGACTCCGCTCCCAACAACCAGATGCTCACTCTCCGCATTCTCACCAACATGTTCGCACACCCGCCAGGCGAAGAGCTGGTCCTCAGTCACAAGGAGTACATCTTCTCCATACTGGAGGAGTTCTCTCACTCCAAACTCAACAAGAGTATGCAGGTAAACCCCTGTCCACACTCATACTCCTGGTTATAGAGCTATAATGCTGGTTATAGTGACTTATTTAGACAGAAGAGCTGGTCCTCAGTCACAAGGAGTACATCTTCTCCATACTGGAGGAGTTCTCCCACTCCAAACTCAACAAGAGTATGCAGGTAAACCCCTGTCCACACTCATACTCCTGGTTATAGAGCTATAATGCTGGTTATAGTGACTTATTTAGACAGAAGAGCTGGTCCTCAGTCACAAGGAGTACATCTTCTCCATACTCGAGGAGTTCTCCCACTCCAAACTCAACAAGAGTATGCAGGTAAACCACTGTCCACACTCATACTCCTGGTTATAGTGACTTATTTAGACAGAAGAGCTGGTCCTCAGTCACAAGGAGTACATCTTCTCTATACTGGAGGAGTTTTCCCACTCCAAACTCATCAAGAGTATGCAGGTAAACTACTGTCCACACTCATACTCCTGGTAATAGTGCTATAATGCTGGCTATAGTGACTTATTTAGACAGAAGAGCTGGTCCTCAGTCACAAGGAGTACCTCTTCTCCATACACGAGAAGTTTTCCCACTCCAAACTCAACAAGAGTATGCAGGTAAACCACTTTCCACACTCATACTCCTGGTAATAGTGCTATAATGCTGGCTATAGTGACTTATTTAGACAGAAGAGCTGGTCCTCAGTCACAAGGAGTACATCTTCTCCATACTCGAGGAGTTCTCCCACTCCAAACTCAACAAGAGTATGCAGGTAAATAGTTTAATAGTTTATTTATTTCATGTTATTACACATAAGTGTTTACAATTGTCAATATTAATAGAACAAAACCACTGTCCACACTCATACTCCTGGTTATAGTGCTATAATGCTGGTTATAGTGACTTATTTAGACAGAAGAGCTGGTCCTCAGTCACAAGGAGTACATCTTCTCCATACTCGAGGAGTTCTCCCACTCCAAACTCAACAAGAGTATGCAGGTAAACCACTGTCCACACTCATACTCCTGGTTATAGTGCTATAATGCTGGTTATAGTGACTTATTTAGACAGAAGAGCTGGTCCTCAGTCACAAGGAGTACATCTTCTCCATCCTGGAGGAGTTCTCCCACTCCAAACTCAACAAGAGTATGCAGGTAAACCACTGTCCACACTCATACTCCTGGTTATAGTGACTTATTTAGACAGAAGAGCTGGTCCTCAGTCACAAGGAGTACATCTTCTCCATCCTGGAGGAGTTCTCCCACTCCAAACTCAACAAGAGTATGCAGGTAAACCACTGTCCACACTCATACATGTATTTTCCTATACTAAGCATTGTAGATTGTAAATAAAAGTATCAAAAAAATATTAATAATAATACTAATACTAATAAGAAAACAAAATAAGAAAAATTAAGAAACAAGTTAAATATCACAGTTAAAACGTATAGATTCAAGTTGATATATTTTAGTGCAATAATGCTGGTTATAGTGACTTATTTAGACAGAAGAGCTGGTCCTCAGTCACAAGGAGTACATCTTCTCTATACTGGAGGAGTTTTCCCACTCCAAACTCATCAAGAGTATGCAGGTAAACTACTGTCCACACTCATACTCCTGGTAATAGTGCTATAATGCTGGCTATAGTGACTTATTTAGACAGAAGAGCTGGTCCTCAGTCACAAGGAGTACATCTTCTCCATACTGGAGGAGTTCTCCCACTCCAAACTCAACAAGAGTATGCAGGTAAACCACTGTCCACACTCATACTCCTAGTTATAGTGACTTATTTAGACAGAAGAGCTGGTCCTCAGTCACAAGGAGTACATCTTCTCCATACTCCAGGAGTTCTCCCACTCCAAACTCAACAAGAGTATGCAGGTAAACCACTGTCCACACTCATACTCCTAGTTATAGTGACTTATTTAGACAGAAGAGCTGGTCCTCAGTCACAAGGAGTACATCTTCTCCATACTCCAGGAGTTCTCCCACTCCAAACTCAACAAGAGTATGCAGGTAAACCACTGTCCACACTCATACTCCTAGTTATAGTGACTTATTTAGACAGAAGAGCTGGTCCTCAGTCACAAGGAGTACATCTTCTCCATACTGGAGGAGTTCTCCCACTCCAAACTCAACAAGAGTATGCAGGTAAACCACTGTCCACACTCATACTCCTAGTTATAGTGACTTATTTAGACAGAAGAGCTGGTCCTCAGTCACAAGGAGTACATCTTCTCCATACTGGAGGAGTTCTCCTATTCCAAACTCAACAAGAGTATGCAGGTAAACCACTGTCCACACTCATACTCCTGGTTATTTTTAATTTAATATAATTTATTATTTATTGACGGGTCAAGCCCAATGTAGACTGATTACATAGAACAATATAAAATTTTATTAATACTAAATGTTGTGTCATCTGTTCGGCCTTCATGTGGGTGTCACAACTGTCACATGTAGAGCTGCTAAACAAACAGCCTGGTTATAGTGCAATAATGCTGGATATAGTGACATATTTATACAGAAGAGCTGGTCCTCAGTCACAAGGAGTACATCTTCTCCATACTCGAGGAGTTTTCCCACTCCAAACTCAACAAGAGTATGCAGGTAAACCCCTGTCCACACTCATACTCCTGGTTATAGTGCTGTAATGCTGGCTATAGTGACTTATTTAGACAGAAGAGCTGGTCCTCAGTCACAAGGAGTACATCTTCTCCATACTGGAAGAGTTCTCCCACTCCAAACTCAACAAGAGTATGCAGGTAAACCACTGTCCACACTCATACTCCTGGTTATAGTGCTATAATGCTGGTTATAGTGACTTATTTAGACAGAAGAGCTGGTCCTCAGTCACAAGGAGTACATCTTCTCCATACTGGAGGAGTTCTCCCACTCCAAACTCAACAAGAGTATGCAGGTAAACCACTGTCCACACTCATACTCCTGGTTATAGAGCTATAATGCTGGTTATAGTGACTTATTTAGACAGAAGAGCTGGTCCTCAGTCACAAGGAGTACATCTTCTCCATACTCGAGGAGTTCTCCCACTCCAAACTCAACAAGAGTATGCAGGTAAACCACTGTCCACACTCATACTCCTGGTTATAGTGCTATAATGCTGGTTATAGTGACTTATTTAGACAGAAGAGCTGGTCCTCAGTCACAAGGAGTACATCTTCTCCATACTCGAGGAGTTCTCCCACTCCAAACTCAACAAGAGTATGCAGGTAAACCACTGTCCACACTCATACTCCTGGTTATAGTGTTATAATGCTGGCTATAGTGATTTATTTAGACAGAAGAGCTGGTCCTCAGTCACAAGAAGTACCTGTAAAGGGTTGGGTGGAAGAGATTGCCAGAGGCAATAACCTCGCCCTTTAGGTAGGACATTAGCTTTATTCTCTTTTTGGTTCAATCTGTTTATTTTTTCTTTATGATTTCATTGTATTTTACTGTATATACAGAGTAAAAGAAGAATATAATAATGTTGTTGTTGTTGTTGTAGGGGGTGAGTGATGGTCTCCAGCCAACTTTCTTTCAAAGTTGGCTCGTCCTGAACCACATATTTCTATCTGCGATCAACCATCATGAGGACTTGGACTTTTCTTTATAAGCCATTAAACCCTTAGGAAACTGCAAGCTAGCCTGTCTTGTAAGGGTTGGCTAGTCACTTCTCTGTTTATAGTCCTCTAGTGAGACACTGGTCTTCTCCCTGTTTAACGTCCCCCAGCCGGACTAGAAGATAATAATAATAATCTTCTTCTCCATACTGGAGGAGTTTTCCCACTCCAGCGATCTGAAAGCGAGACTATTATTTATTTCTCTTCTGTCCCCCCAGATCGCGCTGGTCAGTCTCCTTCTCAACTGTGTCATCTCGTACAGGAAGCGCAAGGACCAAGCCAACCTGACGCATGCGCTGGAGATCCTCACCAAGATGCTACCCAACCTCATCGAGCCTGAAGCTTTGCTCAGAGCTCTCATCACTCTGGGTGAGTGTGGTGGTAACACTTCTGCAGAAATGTCAAAGACAATGCGGAATATACAATCTTTTATTGCAAAAAAATCTAAAAAATTCGAAACAAAAATTCGAAACACTCACGGTTCCACTACACCGCACCTCTGCATATGAGAAATTTTTCCACATCATAGCAGTCCGGTTGTGGAATACAATACCAATGGAGGCAAAAAATGCACAAACATTAGAAATGTTTAAATCCTGTGTAGTCAAATTCTTAAAACCTTTAGAATAAGACTACACAAATTTTGTGGTTGGATGGAAGAGCTCAAAAATTGAGAATCCTGCCACAATAAATAAAACCAAAAAAAAAAAAAAAGAAGAATGTACCCAAAAAGAAGGACAGTTAAGAAAAGACAAGATCATAGAAAAGATGCTAAGAAGAGAAAAAAGTTGGAAGAACATAGAACATAGAGAAAATGATTAAAAAGATAATAAATAGTAAAGAGAAAGAAGATAGAGCCTCTCGAGATGTCCAACAGGTATCAAGTTGATCCTAAAGCACCTGACAACCGAAGTAATGTTCTATGAACGGTTCCGGGGTCAAGTGTCCTTAGGGGAGAGGAGGACTTTAGTGGGTATTATGCACCAATTTCCGCTTACAAAACTCACACTGTTCATCAAAATCAAGCAGTCTTTGGTGTTCGTCATGAATAGCTGTAGTCCGCCGCCTTATCGATCAAGTTACTTAGGTCCTTGTAAGTAAGTGCAAACGGTGGTTACAAATAATCATCATAGGGTGGCGTCATCTTGAACGATGGTAGCCAGACAGTGGATGAATGACTTACCACTTCTACCACTGTCTTTACAAGGAAGCTAATAATTGACAAGGGCCCCCAGAACCAAGCCAATGCTGGTCTACTCCCTGTTTATAGTAATAAAGGATGAGTAACCCGTTGTATCAAATCAATGTTTCTCTTTACAAACAGGATGTTTTACACCCACAACTAAAACACAAGATTCTTGTGTATTAAAGACGATAAAAAAAGACGGATACAAGTATACAACACAGACCACAAGCGTCTTCAGTAACTTCTGTTTCATGGCTACAAAATAAAAATGGGGTTCGGTGGAAGAGAAAGCCACAGGCTTTAACCTCGCCCCTTGGTTCACTACATATTCTATTGTGTTCTTTTTTTTCATGTTATATTTTGTTGAATGTAGTTGACCAAAAAAGTGTTTAATAATAATAGTATTAAACGGCTGTGAATATTTTTAAAAAAAAAAAACAAAAAAATATTGGTGAAATAAATAGACATTTTTAGTATACCTCTCTGGAGACTTAAGTCTAGATAGTGTGTATTGTTTTAAATGGGGAAGCTAATGCTTAATTCCGAACTTATGTCTCAATTTTGTCTATTAATTACGCCCTTAGTTTCTGTTGCTAATGAGATACGGTATCAGCCATGTCAGGGCAAAAGACATTAACACAAATTGTAGGCGCCCTGAACAGGGGTGGTGGTAGGAAAGGCGTCCAGCCGTAGAATAATAATAATAATAATATCGCCTTATTTATACTGCCCGACAAGGACTATTAAAGTCCCATTATTCCAGCAGTAAGCCCAAGACATATTATTACGTGGTAAATATCCCAAAATGGGACGATAACTTGTCATGTCCCGGCTGAGTTTCGAACCCACGACCTCTGGAACCTGTGGATTCACAGAGTGCCGCCTTTACCACTGAGCTACCGGGACATGTGGAAGTAGGAGAACCAACTGACCTAAAACATGAGGAAGTGGTTGGCCAATGCCAACTCCAAGTTAATTTGGGAATAGCCCAAGTGAACGAAAACTCTACCGATAAAAACGTTTGGTTCTTTGGTATCTAACGTCGCTTTCATCTGCATGGTCATATCACCTTGGTTCTTTTTTTACTACAATCTTTTTATTTTATTGTACTGTAAAAATCAATGCTTAATAGTTATAGGTATTTCTGTATATACTCTATTTTGATTTCTTGTTTTTTTTTTTTTTTTTAAAGGTCCTTCCATTCACCTCTGTTGGCCGATTGAAAGGGGGCACCTGGTGGCATTAGACCCAGTCCCCCGTTCAAACCTCCTTGCTGTCAGCTTACTTTTTTTATTCTCCAAAATTTATTATAAACACTCAATAAATAAGCTTATTTCTGTTGGTATTACAAACTTTTATTTTGTTCGACTGTAAAAATCAATATTTATCTGTATTTTTACTCGGAACTTTTTCTTCATTTCGTCTGTAAATAAAAAAAACCAATCAGCAATCAAACACAGTACTTCTTCCGCTGTGAACAACCCTGTTTCGGCTTTCATCAAACACAGTACTTCTTCCGCTGTGAACAACCCTGTTTCGGCTTTCTCCGCATGCGCACGTCGACTGACCGAGACATTCCTTTCTTTCGCTCGCTGGCGGCGGGCGCACAGTTGGCCTGGGACTTGCACTTGACACGCGCGACGATCTGCAGCTTGAACTCCTCGATGGACTGTCGCAGCTCCTCGCATTCTCGCTGCACGCGTTCCGTGTCGCACTGGCACTTCTCCAGCTGTTTCTCCACACAGTGTAGCTTTTCCTCCAGATCATGCCGGTCCTCTTTGAGACAGTTGTTGTCCATTTTCAGCTTGTGCTGCTCCTCCTGCGCAGACTTGATTTCTCGTTGTAGCTTCGTCGCGCACGCTTTCTCGTTGTTCAGATCGTTGCACGCCTGAGCCACCTTCGCCTTGAGGTTGCAGACGCGGCTCTGCAGCTCCTGCTTGGTGCACTCGCACTGGTTGAGCCGCGTCTGTGTCTGGCTCAACTCGAGTTCGACGCGCGGCAGTTGGTTCTCGCAGCAGTCGTCCAGTTGCTTCCTCAGACACGCGTTCTCCTCTCGCAGCTTCTTGTTCATGCGGTCCAGATCGCATAGGTCACGTTTCAGCGCGTCTATTGAACATTCAAGATGGTGGATGCGCGCGTCGCTCTCTCGAATGTGTCTGTTCTTTTCTTCCACACACTGTTCTAGCTTACAGATCTCCGCGTTCAGCGCCTCGATGTCTCGCTCCAGCTTGCTGATCGAACACTCGAGTCTCTCGATCTCGCCTTGCACTTCCGACTGCATACAGCATATCTCTCGCTCCTTCTGGGCGATGCAGTTGGTCTTCTGTTCGTTGTCAGCTCTGAGCTCGCCGGCTGTGCGGTCCAAACAGTCCAAGTCTTCCATGAGCTTTTCAGTCACTTTCTGAATGCGGCAGATTTCATGTTGCATCCAAATCAGGTCTTGCTCGAGTTGCTGTCTCTCGCACAGAGCTTCGTTGCGCTCTAGCTCCATGTCTTTGATGACTTTTCGGATAGTCTCGAAATCTAGACACATTTTCTCGAGTATTTACTGAACTTTCGAATTTAATTTAAGGAATTCAACAAATAATTTTCAAGTGTGTTTTTAGTTTTAAATAATTTTGATCTATTCTTACACAATGAATTTTGTAAATGAAATTGTTGAACTGGCCAGAATATTATGTTGTAAAAATATTTTCATTTCGTTCGTAACGAGAATAATGTCATTTGGCCAGATGATATATGCAGCTTTTCACTCACATCTTTTTTATTTATTTAATAGAGTGTGCAAACATACACTATATTTCTATATCCGACTTTAAATATTAATGAGAGGTATCGAGTTTTTTGAGTTGCTTTCTTAACTTGGCCGTACCCAGGCTGGGTGAGGTTAATGTGGGTAGCTGGTACGATTGTCAGCGAGTGGAGGGTAAAACCCCCGTCTTGATTATCTTAAATCACGAAGTTAAAACCACATAGAATCAACTGGTCACTATGACCTAGCAGAAGTTGGTGTAATAGTTTGGGGCTTCACTAGTGAAACTCCAACCAGTTAACTGTAATACCAATTATTACTGACCAGATAGTAAGTAATAAACTTATCTGTATCAACGAAGTTCAGAAACGTCCAGCGAGGTGAATACTTCGAGATGCTGGCATTCCGGCCCAACCCAGGCTGAGTGAGGTTGATGGAGGTAGCCAATTTGTGAGTTTCCTGCGTGAGTCGTGATAATATGACCATGCGGTTAAAAGCAATGTTAAACCCAAATTTAAAAGGAAGAGAATGCCGTTGGCATTAGCACCGCCCTTGATCAAGTTTTGTTTTATTGATGTCAATTTCTATGTATGAAAACATTCTATGTAAATAAAACTTGATCTAATATGTTTAATAAACGCAATCTACCAAATATATTAACAACTTCTCACAATTACAATTATAGGTAGTAAATCCTATCCATTTTTTCTTCTGCTGGTAATGCTGCTATTATACTTGCAGCATTACCACGCTGTATGATAAGACTGATTCTTTGTTTTAGGTATGTTTTGGCCCTCATATCACCGGTTTTCTCAATCAATTTCCTTCTAATTTCATCAATGTTGGGTTGTGTGGAAGAGATTGCCATAG
Source organism: Bactericera cockerelli (assembly GCA_024516035.1). Lineage (NCBI taxonomy): Eukaryota > Metazoa > Arthropoda > Insecta > Hemiptera > Triozidae > Bactericera > Bactericera cockerelli. Next base: position 22,110,396 of record CM044964.1, on the reverse strand, counting down.
GCAACAACCCCGCCCTTTAGTTAGGACATATGTATATATTTTATTTATTTTTTTCTTGTTTATATTATTATTACTGTCAATTTTATATTTAATTTTTACCATTATTTGTCTGTATATGTATACTTTACTTACTTATCCGTGGCTAGGGCCTAGACGACCAAATGCCTGCTCAACAGCTTGCCTCCATTGAATTCGATTCTGAGCTAAAATCATCCATGTTTCTGGATTGATTCCAGCTTCTTCCGCATCTTTTTGAACATTGTCAATCCATCTGGTTTTTGGTCTTCCTCTTGTTCTGTGTCCATCCACTTTGTTGTTGAAAACTATCTGCGGTATATCTGTGATGTTCATTCTGGCCAAATGGCCTGCCCAATTCATTCTTCTATTTTTCATTAGTTGTATGATGTTTGGATGTTTGTAACGTTCATTTAATTCTCTATTTTTAAGTATCCTCCATTGCTGATAGACAGGATCTTTAATGGGGCCGTAAATTCTTCTTAATATTTTCCTTTCGAAAACAAGGAGCTTCTGTTCATCAATACTACGGAAGGTAAGAGCCTCACATCCGTAAAGTACGACAGGTAGGACTGAGGAATGGTAGAGTCTTATTTTGAATGATTTGGAGAGTGAACGTTTTTTGAATACTTGATGTAGGCTGAAGTATGCCTTATTTGCATTTGCTAATCTTGCTTGAATTTCAACATCTTTTTCATTTTTACTATTGATTAATGTACCCAAGTACTTGAAATTTTCAACTTGTTTGAAAGTTTTGTTGTTAACTTGTAAAGGCTCTGTATTTATTCTTTTGTCTCTTCTAACCCACATGTATTCAGATTTATTTATGTTCACTTTTAAGCCAACTTTTTGTGCAACTCTGCAATAAGTGTCTGTTAATTTTTCAAGACTTTCTTTTGAGTTTGTGATGAGGGCGACATCATCGGCGTAAGCCAGACGGGTTATTTTAAAATCGCCTAATTTTATTCCAAGATTCTCATCCTCAAGTTCTTTCTTTACTTCTCTATCTATCTTTTCTAAAACAAGGTTGAAAAGTACCGGGGAACAAGGGTCACCTTGCCTCAAACCAGAAGAAATATTAAACTTATCACAATTATTACCATCAGTTAAAATTTTGGCATACGTTTCTTCCAGACACATGTTGATAAGTTTTATGAGCTTTGATGGAAATTGGAGCTCTTTCAAAATATTTATAAGTGTGGTTCGATGTATACAGTCATACGCTTTCTGGAAGTCTACAAAGAGAATGTGTGTTTCTTGGTTGTATTCCCAGGCTTTTTCAATTAAGAGTCTCAATGAGAAGATGTGGTCTACTGTTGACCTTCCCTTTCTGAATCCGCATTGGTAATCGCCTATATTATCTTCAGCATATGGTAGAATTTTCTTTAAAATTGCGAGGGATATGATCTTGTATGCCACGTTAAGAAGAGCTATACCTCTATAGTTGTCACAATTTAACGGGTCATTTTTCTTATGAATGGGTGTAATCAACGCGGTTTTCCAGTCAAGAGGTATTTTTGCTTGTTCCCATATAATATCTACAAGGTATTTAATTCGTTTCACTAGTTCGATGCCTCCACTTTTTATAATCTCTGCGTATATTTCATCCTCTCCACAGGCTTTATTGTTTTTTAAGCCTTTTATAATTTGATGGATATCATCTAAAGTTGGTGGGTGACATTCTGGTTCAACTGTGTCTGGAAATTGAAATTCAAAATTATGTTCTGGATCTGGGGCACTTAGGAGGTTCGAAAAGTACTCTTTCCATCTTTTATATATTTGTTCTTCATTTGTTAGTATGTTTCCATTCATGTCTTTTACAAATCTTTCTTTTCTTTTGTATCCATTGGTGGCTTTCTTCAAGTTTTGATACATTTGTCGTGATCTGTGGTGTGTAAAATCGTCTTCAGCTTCCTCCAATATCTTATTATAGTATTCTCTCTTCTTTCGTCTAAGGAAGATTTGCGTTTCTCTTCTACAGGGTGCGGCAGAGAAACTTCCTTTTTTGAATCGGACGCCACGGAGCAAAGGGAGGTCGGAGAGAGGTGAGGATGGGTTCATTCGAAAGAAGGGTCCTTAAAGTTTTTTTACGACCCTTGTCTGTTTCAGTTATGCGTTAGACACGGGAGCAGCGAGCGTTCGCCCTAGAGGCCTATTTTTCAAACGGTCAGTCGGTAGTCGCCACCCAGCGTTCTGTACGGAGTTCTGGAAGTCTGTGCTCTTCCTGGTCCTTTGCTAATCACATCGCCAGACTTCCTGAATGTGTCCACCCACGTCAGAATCGAATTCCGGCCCGGAACTGGACCCCCGGGAGGAATATTGAAGCGCCTCCGTACAGAACGCTGGGTGGCGACTACCGACTGACCGTTTGAAAAATAGGCCTCTAGGGCGAACGCTCGCTGCTCCCGTGTCTAACGCATAACTGAAACAGACAAGGGTCGTAAAAAAACTTTAAGGACCCTTCTTTCGAATGAACCCATCCTCACCTCTCGATGGAGCTTTTGAAGAACACCTTTCCCGAGCGCCTTATCTCGTTGAGGGGTGACGTTCCGTGGCCAGCGCGCTCCCCCGATCTGGCCCCCTGTGATTTTTTTTTTGTGGGGACATTTGAAATCCCTCGTTTACAACGATAAACCGCGGACCCTGCAACACCTCAAGGACAACATCCGCCAAGCTATTGCCCAAATTCCAGTTGATATGCTCGAGAGAGTGGAGCGAAACTTCAAAACAAGGGTGAATCAGTGCATCGCCGGAGACGGCCGTCATTTGACCGATGTCATCTTCAAAACTTGATAAAACAAAAATTTATGTTGTTCACTACAATATAACAAAAGAATTAAATCGATATCTCAAGTATTTTTTGTTTTATGAATTTTTCAAAAAAGTAAGTTTCTCTGCCGCACCCTGTAATTCTGAAGTATTGTTCTTTTAAGTCATTGTTATTTAATTTTTCCAGCCACAATGTCCTCGCACTTTTCCTGTCTTGAACTTTCTTTTCGCACTGGTGATCAAACCACACTTTGTCTTTTTTCTTCCGTTCCATTAGTGTTTGAGCTGTTACATTATTTAATATTGTCTTGAGTTGGTTCCAGTTTTTATCAATGTCTGTTTTTATTTCTTCTGATGGTTCTATGCTTATGCATTCTTCAAGAGTTCTTTTGAATCTTTCTTTGATATCTTCATCTTTCAAACTATTTAGACACCTTATTATTGTTTTGTTCTTAGATCTCTTAACTTTCTTTAATTTGACATGCATTTTTGATAGGACAAGGAAATGGTCACTATCGCTGTCAGCTCCTCGAAATGTACGCACATCTTTAATGGCATTTATGAATCTCTTCTGTATGGCAATGTGATCGATTTGGTTTACATATCTACCATCAGGTGAAATCCACGTTCCGGTGTGTATTTTTTTATGTTGAAATGTAGTACTGGCAATAATGATGTTGTTTTCTATAGCAAAGTTTATGAAACGAGTACCATTGTCATTTGATGTTTGATGTAAACTAAATTGTCCTATGGTTGGTTTATACAAAGTTTCTTTTCCAATTTTTGCGTTTAGGTCTCCTAGAACTATCTTAATGTTTGAAACAGGGATGGAATTATAAACTTCCTCTAGTTTGTTGTAAAAATCTTCCTTCTCATCATCATTTGCAGCTTCGCAAGGAGCGTGTACATTTAGAAAAGTTATATCAAACCACTGGGCTTCCACTGTAATAACTGACATTCTTTTATTGATTGAACTGAAATTTTTGGTTGCACTTATCAGAGAGTCGTGGATATAAAACCCTGTACCAAATTCGTGGGTATCTCCACAATCTCCATACAAAAGGGTTCCTTGGGTAGTTTTGAGTGAACCTGTACTTTTCCATCTAATTTCTTGAAGTGCAGCAATTTTCACTTTGTATTTAATAAGTTCTTTATATGTATATGTTCTACTAATAATAAATAAGAGAACTTATTTGTGTGATTCCCAGGCACCCTGATCAGTGATAACGTCAGCCTGAGGAAGAATGTTCAGAGCGGGGTCAAGGACCTGATTCTGAAGCTGAGTGAGACAAGTTCCAGTGGAGAGACAGACTCCAGAGTGAACCAGTGTGCTCTGAAACTCGTGGACCACATACTCAACTAGTGGGTCTCCCTTGTGGTAAGTAGACCCACTCCAGAGTGTGCTCTGAAACTCGTGGACCATAATAATAATACTCTTTAGTGGAAGGTAACCACCAGGCGAGGTTAATGCTCAAAGCATTTTCTACCACCTAACCCTCAGAGTCTTATTATTATGTGGTCACAAACTCAAATTAATGAGGAAAAATTCGTGCACTGGGTGGGATTCGAACCAACGGATCCCTACGCTACCTGGATTAGCAGACTAGCGCGTTAACCACTTGACTACCAGTGTGGTAAGTCCCTGGCTATGGGACGTAAAACCACATAAATAGATAGATAATGGACTAGCCAACCCCAACTAGCCAAGCTGGCTAGCTTGCAGTTTCCTAAGGGTTTTATGGCTTATAAAGAAAAAGCCCAAGTTCTCACAACCTTCCCAAATCGATGGTGAAAGACATCACAATTGCAGCCATTCGAGGTTCAAGTCGAATCATCCACAACCATCTATCTATACAAACCTTGAATCATACCAAGAAACAAAAAAGAAAAAGAAAAAAATGTTTAAAAATGTTAAAGTTTGTCAGTAGGTACAGTGTCTCACGGCAAGCATCACAGTGATGTCAGTTTGTAATAAATATATTTTACTATTTCTCTCTCTGCGTTGGTTGATCACCCATAGAAATATGTGGTTCAGAACGATCCAACTTTTCCAATTGAGTTTGGCCAGTGACCATCACTCTCCCCCAGCTATAGACAAGCTGGTTACAACAACAACAACTTTTGTTAAAGTGTGTCTACCTGTCTACCAGTAGCACTTTTATTTTTATTGATAGCTCACTAGTGGCTTTCATTGTTCTATTAAGTGATGTGAAATCTATCCTCGCAGTGGTAGTCAAGTGGTTAACGCGCTAGTCAGGTAATCCAGGTAGCGTAGGGATCTGTTGGTTCGAATCCCACCCAGTGCATGCATTTTTCCTCATTAATTTGAGTTTGTGACCACATAATAATAAGACTCTGAGGTTTAGTTGGTAGAAAATGCTTTGAGACTTAACCTCGCCTGGTGGTTACCTTCCACTAAAGAGTATGATTAGATTATTACTATCTATATCTAAAGATTTCAAAATGAGAAATGCCGTTTTTGTAATAAATTTATAAAATAAATAATATGTATTAGAAAATATTTTATTTTTTAAAGTTATTTAAGTTATTGGTTGTAAAAATGTATTTTCTCTAGCATTCCGTGTATTATAAATAAATATTCTTCTTATTTTTTTTTACATTCATCAAAACTTTTATGTTTGGTTTGTACACTTAAGGCGAAATTAACAGACGGTTTTTTAATACCTCCGTGGCATATTAAGTCTCGGATTGCGTACTGTCTTGGATGGGGAAAACCTTAATTGATTATTGATATAAAATTGATTGATTTTGTCTATTAATTTCGCCCTTAATTTTACTTCTTTTTTCAAATAAAAGTACATATGTTGTACATACCATGTATTATTATCTACGAGTTTTTTCCTCCCGGAATTCTTACCGTTACTGTTTCTATATGAAACCTTACCTTTTGTAAAGAAAAAAAAAATCAATGATGAGTTTATTTATTTAGTCATATCTTAACATCAAAAGATTCTTATCCATCGGAAGGCATTGGCTATAACTTATTCCTAAGATTTTATTACTATATGATTTCAATCTTAAATTTTCTTGGAATGTCTTAAAAAAATATTGAAAATATGTAGTTTTGTTCTTATAATTGAGAACAAAACTTACTTTCGTAGTAAGTCAAAATCGCATGTTCGATATGAATATCAGTTCTCGTCTGAATGTAAAATTCAATTCACAAAGATCGAGTTTTGTAAAATATCAAATTTATGTCCAAATCGAATAGCGAACAATATAATCGGAATAGGAGCATTGAGTTTTCGATTTTATAGATTACTGATCTTAAGAAACAGATTATTTCGGGCAAAATAAAAGAGTTAACAATAATTATGTTTTATGAAGTCGAATCACGTATAATATTATTCTCATTAGACATTTACCCGATAAAATATAATATATAAGACCTGTTTGACTGCTGGAGTAAAGGGACTTTTCAGTCTTACCTCGGCAGTATAAACAAGGTATATTCTCTATTTAAGACAATGAGTTGTAAACAATAATAATAATATCCTATCAAGGCTATATTTAAGTATTTAATATTTTATTTTGTCTTGATAAGCATAGTACAAAATCGAATCTATTCAGATAATGTACAAAATAATGTTTAGATAGGGTCTTATTTAGAAAGTCAAACATGTATACTGTTTATACTGATTATATACTGACTGTACAAAAAAAACGAAGTCTGTACACTATAGAATCCATTGTCATCGAATACACAATAATTTTAACAAGAGGCATACATAGATTTGGTGTTATTTAGAAAGTCAATGTACAAAAATCAATCAATGTACAGTATATCGAATCCACCAAAATCGAAGTGTACAAAATAATGAGACACATCGGTCGAGGTGTGAACAACGCCCTATACTAAAAAAGAAACATGAACTTTACAGAAGCATAGCTTTGGATTGAATCGATTTCTGTACAGTATCGATTCCGGTGATATCGAAAAGTGTACAAAATTATAGTTTTAAAAAAGCATAGTTTTGGATTGAATCGATTCCTGTACAGTATCGAATTCGTTGAAATCGAATAGTGTACAAAATAGTAGTCTTAGAATCGATTTCTGCACAGTATCGAATCCGTAGAAATCGAATAGTGTACAAAATAGTGTACGAATAGTGTACAGTAGTCTTAGAATCGATTTCTGCACAGTATCGAATCCGTTGAAATCGAATAGTGTACTAAATAGTAGTCTTAGAATCGATTTCTGTACAGTATCGAATCCGTTGAAATCGAATAGTGTACAAAATAGTAGTCTTAGAATCGATTTCTCTACAGTAAAATAGTAGTCTTAGAATCGATTTCTGTACAGTATCGAATCCGTAGTCTTAACAGGAGCATAGTTTTGGTACAGTGAGGCGAGGGCGATGGCACGTGGGACGACCCTGTACACCCGGCGGGTATCAGGGTGTGATGTGGGCGTATCCTGTAGAGTAGGCCACACTGCCGTACATCTCAGACCCCGGGGATTGGCTGCCCTGTAACCAGAGAGACAGATGAGGATTATTAGAAAGTAACAAAACTCTGTATACAGGGTGGGGCAAAAGTCTGGAAACCCCTGAATAACTTTCGAATGGCATCTTCGGTAGAATTAAAATTTTGTGAGGTAAACCGGGCTAATAAGACCTTCTTTTAGAGTCGATTCGATTTTTGTTACCGGCCCCCATGTCGGGGCCAGGGGGGGCAACTTCATTTTTTTAAATACGAACCCCCACCTTGCGATACATTTTTGGAAAGGTCTTTAAAATAGAAATACATTGGTGCAAAATTTATTTTTTTCAATATTAAACTGTTTGCAAATGGCGTCCAACTTTGTGTATTTGCACCAATGTATTTCTTATTTAAAGACCTTTCCAAAAATGTATCGCAAGGTGGGGGTTCGTATTTAAAAAAATGAAGTTGCCCCCCTGGCCCCGACATGGGGGCCGGTAACAAAAATTGACCCGACTCTAAAAGAAGGTCTTATTAGCCCGGTTTACCGTACAAAATTTTAAGTTTACCGAAGAAGGCATTCGAAAGTTATTCAGGGGTTTCCAGACTTTTGCCCCACCCTGTATATAGGGGATGATCATAGATTTAGAAAGTAAATAATGAACTCTGGTCGAAAACTGAAGCACCCCTTCTACATAGGAAATGCAACTGTTTCCATAGAAAATGGCGAAACCATATTGAAGGCATTAGGGGAAAAAAGAACAGATTCCAAATTTTTGAAAAATGATTTTGTTGCAAGTTCAGCGTATATTCATCTCTAAACCTGGAATAATCTCTTTAGTTAATAGAAATAATAATTTAATCATCTCTTTAGTTATTCAATTAGTTAATCTCTTTAGTTAAGTTAATAGAAAATTGTATTGTATTGTTTCTCTTGTCTGATTTCAGAATCCAGCATTGGTATCTCAATCAGCGGAAGACTGCAAATCATCAGTTCAGAACTGGGATAATTTTTATTGCATTTAACTCTCACGAGACTTTGTTACTTATGGTGGAATTAAAATTATTTTTTGGTTTGACCCATGAGTTTCCTGTGATTCACAAGTTTTGAAATTGAGGGCGAAATTAATAGACGTTTTTGTAATACCTCTGTGGCGTTAAGTCACGGATTGCGTACTGTGTAAGATAGAAAAAACCGACACTTACCAACGACTTAAGTTCTTGATGTTGTCTATTAATTCCGCCCTGAGTGTTGTATTGAATTAATGTCAGTGAAAGTTGGAGTGAATTGTTATTTCAGGTACCTAGTCTTCTTACTCTGTCATTTTTAGATGAGATCTTACTTGTGAAAAAATAAATGGATTTTTTTTCAAATTATATTTTTATTTTTGAAAAAAAAAAAAAGAATTAACGGTAACTCTGTCTCTTAGCTCCCACAAAGGGATCCAGGAGAAGCTATTAACTGTATGAAGTCTATTATCTGTATGCAAACACAATTTTGAATGCTTTCAACACAAGCTAACTACTGGGAGCATTTTGTGCTGTGTGGGTATATTCAAAAGTGGTATAGAGGTAACTGATCATTTTTGTGATATTTTCCAATACTCCACATCACTTGGGTACAGAAGTTCACATTTTATACCGACATATTTTTGTAAATAAATTGAATTATTTCTATGAGAAAAGAAAACTTTGCGTGTTTCTTGTACATTTCAGTAAATCCCTGTGGACACCCAGAAAAAAACACCCAGCCTGGGTTGGGCCGGAATGCACGAAGTCTTCACCTCGCTGTACGTTGCTTAACTTCGGTAATCCTACGAGAACCGGTGCATTCAACGCGCCATTGACGCTGGCAAAATTTGTTTAAATTTTATGGCCGGTTCGAGACTCGACTGCTGGGTCCCAGCTCATGTAGATTTAGCATCACGTCATCAATTTCCACCAATCACAGAGCTCCAAATTGATCACGTCACGCTAAATAAAGGAAGAGAATGCCGTTGGCATTAGCACCGCCCTTGATCAAGTTTTGTTTTATTTCAATTCTATTTAAATATTCTATGTACCTACTTTATTGTAAATAAAACTTGATCCAACATGTTTAATAAATCTACATGACTTGGGACCCAGCAGTCGAGTCTCGTCCCGGCCATTCATAAAATCAAGATCTTTCGATTTCGACGTTGTCTAGTTTATAATAATAAAACTTTTTAGTGGAAGGTATCCACCATACGAGGTTAATGCTGAAAGCATTTTCTACCACCTAACCCTCACAGTCTTATTATTATGTGGTCACAAACTCAAATTAATGAGGAAAAATGGTTGTGACGTAATGGTTGTGACTACTGCCCGTAGTCCAGAGTTCCCGAGTACAACTCCCGGCTGGGGCAGACTTTTCGAAGAAAATTCTGTTCCATCCAAACACGTGAGGCTGGCATTTCCGGCCCTACCCAGGCTGGGTGAGGTTAATGTGGGTTGCTGGTACGATTCCCAGCGAATGGAGGGTAAAACCCCGTCCTAATCCAGGACGTTGAATCAAATAGAATCGTTGGCGTTGGGAAGGGCATCCAGCCGTAAAAAAATGTGCCAAAACCAATCAACCTCAACCATGAGGTTGAACAACGTCGACCCTGCTTGAGCGGGATAAGACAGAGTAGAAAAAGAAGAAGAAGTATGAGGAACAATTCTAGTGGATTTTTTAATTTTAATTTTAAAAAATAAACAAAAAAAGCTGTCTAGTTTACCTGCAGAAACCTGGTCTTTTTTAATTTTAAAAAATAAACAAAAAATCTGTCCAGTTTACCTGCAGGAACCTGGTCAATTTTAATTTTAAAAAATAAACAAAAAATCTGTCGGCTGTATACTACTTGGGTACAGACCTTATTTTATCCTTCTACTTGGGTACAAGAAAAAACACAAGATATCCGACTTGGGTAACGGGTCGTTTTTTTATTCATTACATAAAGAGTACATAAAAATGTATCCCTTCTATGTATCTTACCTCACCCTACTATATTCTTGAGGCATGGCCTTCTATGTATCTTACCTAACCCTACTATATGCTTGAGGCATGGCCTTCTATGTATTTTACCTAACCCTACTATATTCTTGAGGCATGGCCTTCTATGTTTTTTACCTAACCCTACTATATTCTTGAGGCATGGCCTTCTATGTATCTTACCTAACCCTACTATATTCTTGAGGCATGGCCTTCTATGTATTTTACCTAACCCTACTATATTCTTGAGGCATGGCCTTTTATGTATCTTACCTAACCCTACTATATTCTTGAGGCATGGCCTTGTATGTATTTTACCTAACCCTACTATATTCTTGAGGCATGGCCTTCAATGAACGACATGTCATAATAATCTAAAACCTATATACTTAATTTCTATGTACTAATATTTTACCTGCTTTTATCTGGTACCCAAGTAGTACATCTTCCGTACCCAACTAGTAATTTTTACCTGCGTGTTTGGTACCAAAGTAGTAGTTCTGTACCCAAGTAGTAAACACCGAATCTGTCTTGTTTACCTGCAGAAACCTGATCTTTTTAATTTTAAAAAATAACCAAAAAAGCTGTCTAGTTTACCTGCAGAAACCTGGTCTTTTTTAATTTTAATTTTAAAAATCAAACAAAAAAGCTGTCTAGTTTACCTGCAGAAACCTGGTCTTTTTTAATTTTAATTTTAAAAATCAAACAAAAAAAGCTGTCTAGCTTACCTGCAGGAACCTGGTCTTTTTTAATTAAAAAAAAATATTTTTAATTTTTTAATGAAAAATATTTTTTTAAATTAAAAATATTTTTTTATAAAAAAATAAATTAAAAAAAAATTAATTAAATTAAAAAAATTAATTAAAAAAAAAAAACAAAAAAAGCGCTGTCTAGCTTACCTGCAGGAACCTGGTCAGCTCCTCCTGGGTGTCCACAATCATCACAGTGAAGGGGGACCCCGGCACATGCTCGCCCGCCCACTTGATCTCCACCCGGTAGTCTCCGGGCTCCGTCGGATCGAACTTGCACAGGATGGTGCGGTCCTTCTGCGATTCCCGCTGCATCTCCACACGGAACGCCCCTGTGGTGGAGAGAGGAAAAAAATATGAAGAATAATTTGAATTCTCATTAGTTAGAGAGAAAAAAAAAGTCTGAAAAAAAAATTGAAATCGGAGCAAAAAAATATTTTTTTTTACAAAAACGAACACAATACTACCGATTTCTTTAGAAATTCCTCGGAAGTAATATGAAGAATAATTAGAATTCTAATTAGTTAGAGAGGAAAAAAATATGAAGAATAATTAGAATTATAATTAGTTAGAGAGAAAAAAAAGTCTGAAAAAAATTGAAATCGGAGCAAAAAAAATATTTTTTTTTTACAAAAACGAACACAATACTACCGATTTCTTTAGAAATTCCTCGAAAGTAATATGAAGAATAATTAGAATTCTAATTAGTTAGAGATAAAAAAAATATGAAAGAATGATTAGAATTATAATTAGTTAGAGAGAAAAGAACTTGCACAGGATGGTGCGGACCTTCTGCGATTCCCGCTGCATCTCCACTCGGAACGCCCTTGGTAGAGAGAAAAAAAAAACTATAAACAGGGAGTAGACCAGCAGTCTGGCTAGGGGACTATAAACAGGGAGTAGACCAGCAGTCTGGCTGGGGGACTATAAACAGGGAGGAGACCAGCAGTCTGGCTGGGGGACTATAAACAGGAAGTAGACCAGCAGTCTGGCTGGGGGACTATAAACAGGGAGTAGACCAGCAGTCTGGCTGGGGGACTATAAACAGGCAGTAGACCAGCAGTCTGGCTGGGGGACTATAAACAGGAAGTAGACCAGCAGTCTGGCTGGGGGACTATAAACAGGGAGGAGACCAGCAGTCTGGCTGGGGGACTAGAAACAGGGAGGAGACCAGCAGTCTGGCTGGGGGACTAGAAACAGGAAGTAGACCAGCAGTCTGGCTGGGGGACTATAAACAGGGAGTAAACCAGCATTGGCTTGGCTCTGGGGGCCCTTGTCAATTATTAGCCTCCTTGTAAAGACAGTGGTAGAAGTGCTGAGTCATTCCTCCACTGTCCTGGCTACCATCGTTCACGATGACGCCACCCTATGATGATATGATGAATTAGTTAGAGAGAAAAAAACACTGCCAATTATGGACACAATACTTCCTCGTGATTGTTTCACTTTGTATACACGTGCCAATTTTGAGATTTTATACTAAATCACTTGTATCTCCAAAACCGCTTAACCGATTTTCTTTAAATTTGTTTTGTATGGTGAAATACTATTTTTCCTACATTCTAGATTCTGCAAAAAAATCTGTATCGGCAAGTGGTGGACCTTGTTTTTTTGACTTTTTTGTCCAAAATTTCGGATTTTCTTAAATATCAGAGTTATAAAACGTTCAGAAATATGAAGAAGAAAAAAATGAAACAGGAGCAATAAATATATTTTCTTTTTACAAAAACGAACACAATACTTCCGATTTCTAAAATTAGAAATTCCTCGGAAGTATTATTTCAAAATAATATACAATGATAAATAAATATGTTCCCTTTGGGTCATTACATCACAATTTTAGTGGGAAACGCAGAAATTGGAGAATTGTAGGACTTTTACTTTTAAATTTTTGTGTATCATTTGCCCATAATTCCGCTTCTAGTCGCTGCTCACATCAAAAAACTTTCTCTTTTTTCCTCACGAGGTATGAGTGGACCCCGAACATCCAAGTGCAGAGCAGAAAAATTCCTGCCCCGCTGGAGGATCGAACCCAGGTCACCATGCGTGCAATGCCTAGTGTGCTAACTCACTTGTTCACGGGGTGACTTTTTTATTTTTATTAAGTCTACGGAGTTAAGGCTCCATTTTATACTTTAAATAACTCCATTGTATACATTAAAAACTTCAATAAAAATCTTAAAACTAAAGCCGTATTTTTCTTTCTAACCAAAATGAATAAACTGGAAGCAAGTCATTTACCTTTTGTAAGAGGCGAAATTTCCTCTTTCAAAGTTAACCAAAATGGAGGTAGAAATTTCTTGCTTCCAGATCTTTTATAGGTTAAGTCCATTTTTTATATTTAAAAGTACCGAAACGCATTTTTTTTCACTAATGTGGTGAAGTTGACCTTGGAATAAAATGGAAATATTTGGAAATATCGAACCTGGAATTTTTTTAATCCAAAAGACAAATAGACCTTTAGTATGATTATTATCTTCAACTCTCACCTTTCGGTCCTCGCACCCTGACCGTCAGCTGACCTGCCCCTGCCCCGCGCGTATCACAGATGAAGCGGGACTGAAAGGTCGCCAGGACTCCGTGTTCGATGCCAGGCCCGTACACGCGAACCTTGGATGCATCAGGCGCCCCGCTCACCCGCACTGTGAAGGGCGAGCCAGGCACGTCCGCGCCTGAAGTGAAGAGTAAAGGCATTATCACCACCCTTGATCAAACTTTGTTTATCTTTAATTAATTATACCTTTTGACTGCACCTGTATATAATTTTTTTTAAATAAAAATTGATCTACATTGTTGAATAATAAAAAGAGTACAGTGAAAGCACATTGTGAGGTTCAGGTGGAATTGGGAGAGAGAGGAGTGTAACATTTTAAAATGTATTTTAACACATGTTAGGGTAGGTAAATATAGTTGTATTTATTTCATAGAAAAATGTTACAACGGTTGGCTTATAATAAACTACATTAGAATTACAAAATACTAAGGTAAAATGTATTTTAAGACATTGCGTGCCAAGCCTTATTTGTGAATGTTTCGCCAGGGACCAGCCGAATTTTGATCAATTTCTCTGGTCACACTGTAGACTGTAGAGTGTGACAGGGCCAGAAGTGCAAGAGAATTTTAATTTCATGTTTCTCCAGTCACCATGTCACACGCTACGGTGTGACGTTGCATGTTTCCCCAGACATCATGTCACACGCTACGTTTAAAGAAACAACATGGTGTCGCACTCTAGTGTGACACCAGTCTTATTATTCCAGCAGTAAGCCCAGTACGTATTATTATGTGGTCAAATTCCCAAACGGGAGGATAACTCGTCTTGTCCTGGCTGGGTTTTAAACCCGCGACCTCTGGATTACCAGATCGATGCCTTAACCACTGAGCTACCGCGATGGTCTTCCACTCACCTCCATATTTCCTCCACTCACCTCCATATTTCCTCCACTCACCTCCATATTTCCTCCACTCACCTCCATATTTCCTCCACTCACCTCCATACTTCCTCCACTCACCTCCATATTTCCTCCCCTCACCTCCATATTTCCTCCACTCACCTCCATACTTGACCGTCAACACATGTCGTCCGCTCTCCTGCGGCTTCACGTTGAGCGTAAAGGTCGCGTCGCTGTGATCGTACAGCTCGCAGTACGCCACCTTGCCGGGTCCGACGCAGTGGGCGCTCAGTTCACCCGGGCCCGCGCGGCGCGTGTCGATAAAGGCGCGAATGTCCTGACCCAGAGTTCCCACAGACAGGCCGGGGCCCGAGCACAGAACTTGCGACGCGTCGCACTCTGCCGCCACCAGGACTTTGAGCGGACAGCCTTTCACTTGTCTGGGGGAGATTGATTGATTTGATTTATTCTTTATTTTGTACAATATAAATTTACATAAAATGACACCTCCTAAGATAATTCTACCTTATTGTGGATAATTCTACCTTATTGTGGGTTTTGATTTGATTGAAAATGGTTTTGATATTTTTTTTTTTTTTTTTTTTTTTATGGATCAAGCGAAACGGTTGTTTCGCGTAGAATGCCTCTGAGAAACTGCAGTGCTTGTACGGTATATTTATATACACAGGGGACTTAACAATCAGAGTTGCTCTTTCATTGTTTGTGTTACAATGAAAAGTTATCATATTTGTGTTAATCACTTTCGTGATATCACAACTACTCAAACTCGCTTTACTAAATCTACGCTGAAACCGGGACTTGAACCACCGACCTCTAGGTTCAAAGTCCACTGCCTTATCGATCAAGCTACTGAGGTCGGTGTTACAATGGATTACATAGTCACTAACAGACGCACTAATTCGTGAACACGTGAACATCAAAGTGTCTTGACATAAAAATCGACCTCCAAGTTACAAGTCCGCGGTCGCATCGATCAAGCTGACCACATGACATTGAGCAGGTAAGTTCCTGAACTCTCAGAGGTGTGAAACTTACCTATCTGACCACATGACATTGAGCAGGTAAGCTCCTGGACTCTCAGAGGTGTGAAACTTACCTATCTGACCACATGACATTGAGCAGGTAAGCTCCTGGACTCTCAGGGGTGTGAAACTTACCTATCCCCCTTAAACAAAAAGGTGTCTCTGATCTACTAACTCCGATATAGTAGTCTCGGAGATTGATACGAGAGAGTAAAAACAGCGTGCTCGGAAACATCTTTCTCTGGGAGTACTGCGGGAATGGATTGGAACTCTCCCGGAGAATGTTTAACCAACTTACTCGGAACCTATCCCGGATCTATGCCCGAGCTAACTCGGGACAAGATCCGAGCTAACTCGTCCCGAGTACATGTTCTCCGAACCGTCTCGGAACGAGATCCAATACCCTGTGGCAACACCGGAAATTGAAAGTAAAATTTGCAAAACATTTTCAAAATCGAGTGAATTCCGAAATTTGAATAGATTAATTAGTTTTCCTGAGATAATTAGTAAAACTCAAATACATAAAAGGTAAAGATATTTTATACAGTATTTTGAGAAACTACCGTCAATATGTGTAATCTCATTCCTAAGATAAAGTAACTTCATAAGTAATTTCACATCAGTGACTTCTGCTCATCCAAATAATGAAATAAGTGATTTATAAAACGTGTTTTAAGTAACTTAAGTAATGGTCAATATGTCTGCAAACATAATATCTTTTTAAACTGGACCTAGCATTTAAAATAATTATGATCTATGGAGGAAATCCACATGATATTTTCCACCTGTTTACATGTATTGTGCATCCAATCCAACATAGCTTCAACCTGAAGAAACCTATTTAAGCTGCCTCCCTCCTCAAACATATTGAACCTGACATGGGATTTAAGTGAAAGTGACTACACATTGATGATTTAACAATATAATTATATCTAACAATTTCTGATAAAAGTCCAACAAGTTGATTCTTCTAAAGTTCCTACATCATAGTTTTAGGGTATAACTAAAAAGAAATTTTTCTCTACTTTAAAAAGTTTACTGTTCTAAAGTGTACCAATTTCCATGCATTAATCATAAGTGAGTTTTACACTCCAATTAGTGGGGTAAGCAATATCTAAACAATATCTTACATTTTACATTGTTTTATAGTCAAACCAGGATATGTATGTGGAAATGCTGGAGATTAACCTGTTCCAGATATTCCACTTAATCAGAATCACACTCTGGACAGGTGTCTGACTGGGGGATTTTAAACAGGGAAAAGACCAGTGTTTTGCTAGACAACTATGAACAGAGAACTGACTAGCTAAAGGCTTTTTAATAGGTTCACATTATTGAAGATTTGACTATACTGTTCCATAATCAATAGATCCTGTGTTCAATTCACAGTTTTTTTTTTCTTTCAAACAGCAATTCTGTTCCCTTTAAAAATGAGGCATTTCTAGCCCTTATCAGGCTAAGTGAGGTTAATGTGGGTAGCTGGGACTATTCCCAGTAAATTCAGTATACAACCCCCATTTTTATTTTAAATAAATAAATCTGTTCTCCGAAGATGTGAGGCTGGTATATCTAGCTCTACTCAGGCTGAGTGAGGTGAATGTGGGTATCTGGTACTGTTCCCATTAAATTCAGAATGAAATTCCCATCCTCACTATCTCAAATCAGGACAGGGGTTTTTCATGAACCAGCTATAACATAAAAAAAAAAAAAATATTGTAAGTTTAGAAGAAGTATTAAATGTTGCAAATTTAGACATTTTTTTTACTTGTAATAAGTACATTTTTTACTATAATGTGTTCATTAATTTTAATTTTTAAAACAGTAGCTTGCATTATTCAGGATTTGACTACTCCCCGTAATCTAAAGATTTATGGTTCATTTTTGTTGTTGTGAAACAGATAATTCTCCTTCTTTAGAAAATATGAGGCTGACATGTGTATACACAGCCTTTATCAGGCTGGGTGAGGTTAATGTGGCTACCTGGTACTATTCCCAGTAAATTCAGAATAAAATGGCCCAACCCAGGCTCAGTGAGCTTAATGTGGGTAACAGGTTTGTGAGTTTCCTGCAAATGAGGGTAAAACCTCGGTCATGATATGACTATGCAATTGAGGTTAAACCCACTTTAATCAAACAAAAAAAAATCTGGAAGACTGTTCTTTTTTTATGAATGCCATATTATAGTCAAAATTCTCTCTGGGTTCTATTTCCTAATTTCATCTTTAATAATCTCAACTTCTGTTCTGGTATTCTTTGTCTTCAGGCAGCCTGCTGCTGGGCAGGAAGATGGCATTTCAGCACATCTCTCTCTTAATTACCTATATGTATAATAGATTTAGATTAATTAAGTCCACTTGGCTTAATTTATCTGCTGATTCTATGTATTATATTCTGTTTGTTTCATGTTTTTGTTTGTTACATATTTTTGCTTTTAATTCTTTTACCATGAAAATGGAAAAATATAAAACTGAAAAACACAAATTGTCTTCTTATTTATTAATGTTAGCATTTCATCAACAGCTTTTCATCATTGTAGAACCAAATTGCCTTGAAATAGTATATTTTTCATCAAATCCAAATTAATTTTAAAAATTTCCTGTGAAATCACAATTTTCAATTTTTTCCGGGCAATGGCGGTGGTATGAAATTCAATATGGAGCCCCTTAATTATTAATTAGGTATTCAATTTCCAAAACCTTGTAAAAATAAGCTTAATAAAATGCTCAGGGGGAGGAAATAGTAAGCTTATAAAAGTGTTTCTAAAATGTTAAGCCTTGTCAAAATAAGCTTTATAAAATGTTTGAATCTTGTCAAAATAAGTGTTTTTAAAATCTTTTTAAACACTTTCTGTGCCGTCTGGGTAGTCTGCTGTGACTAAAGATAGAGATACTTTTAAGATGTGAACTTATGTGATACTTTTATTTTCATGTCAATTTTTTTTCTAATGTTTCTAAATTGATTGCATAAATATATTGATACCTTAGATTCCTTGGGTCAAATAAGCATGGATTATCTCTATCAACTAGGGGTCAGAAATGGACCCTAACTGAGTTAGAACTGACTTAAACTCGAAAAATCAATATTAAAAATTGAATTCGTATCCAATGTCCTATACATATGTCCTAACTAAAGGGCGGGGTTATTGGTTATTGCCTATGGCAATCTCTTTATTCCAATTGTTTCTAGTCTCTTATTGGGATTTTTCATTCTTTAAGGTTTATTCTTCTTTTTTTTTTGTTTTGTTCTTAATTATTTTATTTTAAATTTCACAATAAAAAATATGTTCTATTATAAAAATGTGTCGTATTATTTTTAGGTGGTTTTACAGCTAAAATTCCCAGGGTATTTAAAACGGTCTGTGGTCTAGAAGAGACAGTCCCCGAGAATGTTCTCGGAGACGGTTCCGAGAAGGCTCGGAGACAGTCCCCGAGAATGTTCTCGGAGACGGTTCCGAGAAGGCTCGGAGACGGTCCCCGAGAATGATCTCGGAGACAGTTCCCGAGACCGATCTTGGAGCAATCTCGAGCACCAGCAATCGACGCTACGGTGCGGACGTAGACTGTCCCGTAGCAGTCTCCGAACGGTCTCCTAGGTGTCCCCGATATCATTTTTTGGGATCCGAGACAGGACGATACAATCTCGTTCCTAGATCTCGGAGATGGTTCCGAGACTGTTTTTTGTTTAAGGGGTCTGACCACATGACATTGAGCAGGTAAGCTCCTGGACTCTCAGAGGTGTGAAACTTACCTATCTGACCACATGACATTGAGCAGGGGTGTGAAACTTACCTATCTGACCACATGACATTGAGCAGGGGTGTAAAACTTACCTATCTGACCACGTGACATTGAGCAGGGGTGTGAAACTTACCTATCTGACCACATGACATTGAGCAGGTAAGCTCCTGGACTCTCAGAGGTGTGAAACTTACCTATCTGACCACATGACATTGAGCAGGTAAGCTCCTGGACTCTCAGGGGTGTGAAACTTACCTATCTGACCACATGACATTGAGCAGGTAAGCTACTGAACTCTCAGGGGTGTGAAACTTACCTATCTGACTACATGACATTGAGCAGGTAAGCTCCTGGGACTCTCAGAGGTGTGAAACTTACCTATCTGACCACATGACATTGAGCAGGGGTGTAAAACTTACCTATCTGACCACATGACATTGAGCAGGTAAGCTTTTGAACTCTCATGGGTGTGAAACTTACCTATCTGACCACATGACATTGAGCAGGTAAGCTCCTGGGACTCTCAGAGCTGTGAAACTTACCTATCTGACCACATGACATTGAGCAGGTAAGCTCCTGGACTCTCAGGGGTGTAGGTGGCTCTGTAGATGTTCTCTCCTATGCTGGTCAGACTCACTTTGATGTCGCTCTTCATTCCTGTCAGGGTCACCTCCGGCATTCCTGGATTGAGTTTCAATTTCAATTTTATTGTACTAAAAAGGATACAGGATACAGACACATATTGTATGTGTACAAACTTACATGCTGGTGTATATAACTAAATAGTTGAAAAACACCACTTTAATATACTAGAATATAGAGAGACTTACAAGCTAATTATCAAATTAAAAGTTGGAACCAAATTAGATATTAATGAACAAATTTCTTTGAAAAGTGGCCTAGTCTGACTGGGGAACTATAAACAGGGACTATAAAACTCTAACCGGCCTCACTATCTGGTATTTATAATAATAATGCTTTTTCTTTGTGTTATTATGTCACAATTTTAGTGGGTAGCGCAGAATCATAGGACTTTACCACTTTAATTTACAATATCTTGTATTATTTTTTTGCCTATGATTCTGCCACTGGTCGCTGCTTCACATCAAAGCAGCTATTCATTTTTCCTCACGAGGTATGAATGGACCCTGAACATCCAAGTACAGAGCAGAAAAAATCCTCCCCCGCTGGGAATCGAACCAAGGTCACCATGTGTGCAATGCCTAGCGCGCTAACTCACTCTGCCACAGTGACTACTTCTGGTATTTATTAAAGGTCTCAAAACGCTTAAAATTAAAAACCTTAAATGTTTGCACGATGGCTAGTCCCGCGGATTGGTTTGGTTCTGTGGTCTATATGACAAGTCGGGTATATCCTGACGACAGAGCATCAACTTCGATGTTAGCTACGCTGCTACTACAAAAACTAAAAGTTACCTGAATACATAATCAAATGACTGAAAATCAAGAAAAGGAGTACTATCAACAGGTGACTGATTTTTTTTTTAAAGCTTTATTAGGTAGAACAAAAAATATATACAGTAGAACACAATGAAATATAAAGAAAAACAAAAAGATTAAACAAATATACAAGAAGGAAAAAAAAAGAGAGAAATGTCCTACCTAAAGGGCGGGGTTATTGCCTGTGGCAATCTCTTCCACCCAACTGATTGTGAAACTGAAGCAAACATTTAAGCCTGTAGTAACCTTGGCCTAGCGGTAGCATGCTCGGCTTGCACTCCAGGTGACCCGGGTTCGAATCCCGGCGGGGTCGGAATTTTTTTCGGTTCTGTACTTTGGATGTCGGGGCCTAGCTTAGCCTCGTGAGGACAATAGTGGTAATTATAGAGTGGACAGTTTACAGTTAAAATAAAACTTGATCGAATTTGTATAATAATAATGCTACCCACTAAATATTGTGACATAATAACACCAATAACTCGCTCTTTATCTTTACTTTAATTTTTCCATTTTTTAGAGTTAAATATTAGACATAAATATTAAGGGCGGAATTAATAGACAACATCAATAACTTAAGTCGTTGTTGTTGTAGCCAGCTTGGCTACACCTGGAGGGGTGAGTGATGGTCTCCAGCCAACTTTATTTCAAAGTTGGCTCGTCCTGAACCACATATTTCTATGTGCGATCAACCATCATGAGGACTTGGACTTTTCTTTATAAGCCATTAAACCCTTAGGAAACTGCAAGCTAGCCTGGCTTGTAAGGGTTGGCTAGTCTGTTCTCTGTTTATAGTCCTCTAGCGAGACACTGGTCTTCTCCCTGTTTAACGTCCCCCAGCTAGACTTACTTCGTTGGTAAGTGTCGGTTTTCCCTATCTTACACAGTACGCAATCGGTGACTTAGCGCCACAGAGGTATTACAAAAACGTCTATTAATTCCGCCCTAAATGTTTTCATAATTTCAAAATGGGTAACACGTAAAGAAGAAAAAACTTAGAAGCCAAATAAAAATGGCTTAGGATGGGTCCTCTGTATATAAAAAAAAAATATGAAAAATAAAACAAATGATTCATTATTTATTTATTATTATTATTAACTCACCAGGTCCGGCCTGCGCGCCGTCAATGGTGAACTCGGCCGCAGTGCCACACGAGGCCGAAGCGAGGCCGCGGCCGGCGAGCACCACCCTGACCCCGCCCCCTTGAGCCTCGGCCAGGCACGGGTAGGGGGAGTGCGGCAGGGGGCAGCCCCCGTACAGGAGGGCGAGGGAGTGAGGGCCGGGACTACGGGGGGTGAGGGACAGGACCACGAGGTCGGGGGAGGGGGAGGGGGCCTCGATGGAGAGGGGGATGGTGGACCCGTGAGGGCCCTCGCAGGAGCCTGAAATCTCCCCTGGAAGGGAAGAAAAATTAAAGTAAAGTGTGATTTCTTCGTGGTGATTGATGAAGCTCAAGTCCTCTTTGCAATTTTTCTAGGTAATAATAATATAATATAATAATAATATCGCCTTATTTATACTGCCCGATTAGGACTAAAGTCCCATTATTCCAGCAGTAAGCCCAAGACATATTATTATGTGGTAAAAATCCCAAATGGGAGGATAAATTGTCATGTCCCGGCTGGGTTTCGAACCCACGACCTCTGGAACCTGTGGATTCACAGAGTGCCACCTTTACCACTGAGCTATCGGGACAAGTATGACTTTTTCGAAAAATAATAACACATATTATAACTTTATTTATACTACCTGATACTTGACAAAGACTAATAAATCCAATTATTGCAGCTGATATCCCAAGACTTGATAAAACGTGTTCAAAATCCTAATTGGGAGGAATATAACTTTTCATTTCCCGGCTGTTATTTGAACCCAAGACCTCTGGAATACCAGACCGACTTTCAAACCCTAGAGTCGTTAGAAAAATTGTTTTTTTTTTTACAAGGGACAGTTTCTGGTGCGTTCGACAAATCACCTATACTGTAGGTATTGTGTCACTTCTCGCCCATCAGGGGTGTGTACAGGTGTGTACTTACCAGGGCCAGCATCAGTCACGTCCAGTGTTATCTTGGTAGGGGTGTGTACAGGTGTGTACTTACCAGGGCCAGCATCAGTCACATCCAGTGTTATCTTGGTAGGGGTGTGTACAGGTGTGTACTTACCAGGGCCAGCATCAGTCACATCCAGTGTTATCTTGGTAGGGGTGTGTACAGGTATTATACTTACCAGGGCCAGCATCAGTCACATCCAGAGTTATCTTGGTAGGGGTGTGTACAGGTATATACTTACCAGGGCCAGCATCAGTCACGTCCAGTGTTATCTTGGTAGGGGTGTGTACAGGTATTATACTTACCAGGGCCAGCATCAGTCACATCCAGTGTTATCTTGGTAGGGGTGTGTACAGGTATTATACTTACCAGGGCCAGCATCAGTCACGTCCAGTGTTATCTTGGTAGGGGTGTGTACAGGTATTATACTTACCAGGGCCAGCATCAGTCACATCCAGTGTTATCTTGGTAGGGGTGTGTACAGGTATTATACTTACCAGGGCCAGCATCAGTCACATCCAGAGTTATCTTGGTAGGGGTGTGTACAGGTATATACTTACCAGGGCCAGCATCAGTCACGTCCAGTGTTATCTTGGTAGGGGTGTGTACAGGTAGGGATAGGCGGGATCCAGACAGGAGGTTAGGTTCTCCCAGGACTTTGATTTTGTCTACGTTGACCACAAAACAGCGGAATGGAGATCCTAAGGTGGTCAAGAACATGAATCATAAATCATCGTGCACTGGTAGTCAAGTGGTTAACGCGCTAGTCTGGTAATCCAGGTAGCGTAGGGATCCGTTGGTTCGATTCCCACCCAGTGCATGATTTTTTTCCTCAGTAATTTGAGTTTGTGACCACATAATAATAAGACTCGACTGAGGGCTAGGTGACAGATAATGCTTCCAGCATTAACCTCGCCTAGTGGTTGCCTTCCACTAAATAGTTTTATTATTATATATAACAGGATGTGTACATTTGGAATAACTTAATTAAGTGTTTATTGTGTGTTGTGTTTCTTATAATTTATCGACCTCAGTAGCTTAATCGATAAAGTGCCGGACTTGTTAGCTGGAAGTCGGTGCTTCAAGCCCCGCTTTCGGTGTAATTGAGTAGTTGATTGACCACATAATAATAAGTTAGTTATCATATTTGTGCTAATCACTTTCGTGATATCACAACTACTCAAACTCGCTTTACTAAATCTACGCTGAAACCGGGACTTGAACCACCGCGACCTCCAGTGTACAAGTCCGCCGCCTTATCGATCAAGACACTGAAGTCCGTTGATGATTATACCTAATTATTAAATGAACTCAATTTTTGTCATGTCCAAAAAAGAATA
This sequence comes from Bactericera cockerelli, assembly GCA_024516035.1. Taxonomy (NCBI): domain Eukaryota; kingdom Metazoa; phylum Arthropoda; class Insecta; order Hemiptera; family Triozidae; genus Bactericera; species Bactericera cockerelli. The sequence continues at coordinate 22,086,408 of CM044964.1, read as the reverse complement.
TATAATTAAATGTACAATGAAACGGACCAAATAAAAAGAGAGGTTTATTAAAAAAAAAAAATATTTTTTTTTAGGTTTAACGTCTCTTTGAACTGCATGGCCATATCACGACAGGGGTGTTACCCACCATTCGCAGGAAACTCACAAACCTGCTACCCCCATTAACCTCACCCAGCCTAGGTTGGGCTGTAATGACAGCATCACCAAGTATCTTCAGCTCGCTGGATGTAGCTTAACTTCGGTGATCCTAACCGGTGCAATCAACGCGCCATCGACGCTGGCTAAAGTGGGATTAGAAATAATATAAGGCAAGATCTGTCGTGAAATGACCATGCAGTTTAACGCGACGATAATCACAATAAAAAGGCTGTGAAACTTTTATTGTCAAAACAATTTAAATAATAATAACGGCGAAATTAATAGACAACATTGATAACTTAAGTCATTGCTTAGCGTCGGTTTTTCCTATCTTTCTATCTTACAAGGGTTGAGTATTAGGACATGTACCCTAGGTTTTATTGTTTTTCAAAAACTCTTTCAGGGGCCGAGGTGTCCAACTTTGGTGGGACCCCCTGTGTAGTGTTGTGTTTCTGTTGTGAGATTGCCACAGGCAATAACCCCGCCCTTTAGGTAGGACATTAGCTTCATTCTCTTTTTTGTTCTTGTTTCTTTGTTCAATCTATTTATTTTTATTTTATAATTTCATTGTATTTTACTGTATATATTTTTGTCTTACCTATAATAATAGTAATAATAATACGCAAAAGGTGATTTTTACAAATACGTCTTTTTACAAATAGGATTTTCAAATACGTCTATGAATTTCGCCCTAAATGATCAATGAACCACAAGAGGACCCCTGAGCTGGAAGTAAGTGGACTACACACCTGCTATATGTTTGTCGTTCCACAACACATGGACATCGTACACGCCTACCTGCCCCGGTGTATAGGACACTTCGTATTCGTTCTCCGTTGTGGCGGGCACCTGAAACAACACATTCAGAATTTGTCTGGTCATTTACAACTTGACAACCATTTTTTTAAAATACTTTTTCATCATTTATTTTTTTATAAACATATAACAATTAACAACCACAGAAACATAAATTAGATAAAATAATATTATATACATAGATGAAATGCTTAAAATTGTTTTTTTTTTGTTATTTAAATTGCAGTAGAAGAGGATAATTATAAACAGGGTAAACTAGCAGTTCTGTGAACAGTAAACCTCTCACAGATTCTCTAATAAAATTGTAAATGTCAAGGTTCTTCTTCATTTAAAAAAAAGTGATGAATTACTGACAATACTTTTGATTACTCAGATGGCATATTGAATAATTCTTTAGATGAACAAATACAAACAAATAATTTAAACAGAAAACTGTTGGCATAATGGGACTATCTGTCTTGCGCTGACAGTCTAAATAAAGCACTACTTATACTTATAAATTACAAAATGGATAATAATAAAAACAGGAAAATACATGAGTACACTAAATACAGATGGCGTAACTAAAGGGCGGGGCTATTTCCTATGGCAATCTCTTCCACCCAACCCTGAAAGTTCCCTGTCTAGAAAAGAAGCTAAATAAATAATAATAATAAAGGTAAGTTCTACTGAGGTAATTGTGAGTACCTGAGAAGAGAATGCCAAAGGCATTATCACCACCCTTGATCAGACTTTACATTTAATTTAATTAATTATACCCTTTCACTGTACCTGTATATAAAAATTGTAAATAATGTTTAAAGTAAAGACAGTGGTAGAAGTGCTGAGTCATTCCTCCACTGTCTGGCTACCATCGTTCACGATGACGCCACCCTATGATGATAAAAAATAATGTTTGATCAAATTGTTTAATAAAGTACCTAATAGCTGAATGTACTTACCAAAGTGTGTTTGACCAAATTCTTGTCCGGTCCCTGGATTCGAACCTGCGGTCTGTCGCCCCGGCTGGCGAGACCCCGCGCGGTGATGATGAACCTGGACACTTTGCCTTCGAGCCCTGAGGAAGAAGACATGGAAAATTAGTGGACACACTTTTTTTTTGAAATTTCGCTTTCAACTAAATGGTCATATAACGACGGGGTCACCGGTCAGATTAACCTCAATAAACTGTAAAATGTCTAGAAAATAAGGAGACATTGTAATAAATAAATAAGTAAATAAATAAATAAAATAAATTTCTGTCTGTCGGTCTGCTCAATGGCCTTCTTTATTATTTTTTTTATTTTTTTAAAGATGAGTGTTTCACAGCCGTTTTTATTTCGTAGCCATGAAACAGGAGCTACTGTAGACGCTTGTGGTCTGTGTTGTAGCCTGTCCATCCCGTAGTATGCCTCCCCTCTGATGGGCGAGAAGTGACACAATACTTCCCAATTAGGTGCTCGGTCAACACGAGCGCACCGGAAGGAATCCCTTACAAACAATTGTAACCAAATTAAGAATACAAATTTTTAATTTTTTGAAATAACTTACCCTTCGATAGCCCCGGCCCGTACGCCCTCGCGACGCCCGACTCAAGAACATTGAAGGTCAGGGGCGACTCGGGGATAGCGTCGCCCCCGTAGGTGATGACAAAGCAGTACGCCCCTGGCAGGGAGGGGCACAGCTCTATCAGGTCTGTGTCGTCTCCCAGGCTCTTGATCAGGAGGGGCAAGTCTTGCCCGAGCGGGGATCGAACCACCACGTCCAACTCCGCGAAGCCGGCGGCTTTCCGTAGCACTGAGATGAGATGGGAATTGGTAATAATTGTTATTTCATTTTTTTTTATTTTTATTATTATTATTATTATACAACGCTTTATTAGGTATAAATGGACATTATGTACCTACATACAAATAATTAATTTAACAATGAAAAAAATGGAAATAATATACCTATATACAATGAAAATGAAAAAGAATAGAAAATACATAAAAACATAAGTCCTAACTAAAGGGCGGGGTTATTGCCTCTGGCAATCTCTTCCACCCAACCCTTGGAGTTCCCTATCTAGATATGGTAATTGTTATATAAAAAAAATCAAACCAAATATAATATTTATTGTGACATATATTATGGTTTCGTTATACACAATTTACAGTAAACTTACATAGTAGCATTAACATTATTAACGAAAGAAGAGAAGAGTATTACATCGGGAAGAAAATGAGGAATATGGAAGTATCAGGAAAGAGTGGAAGAGGTAATAATAATAACATGGTCGTATTTATACTGCCCGATTAAGACTACTATAAAGTCCCATTATTTTATCAGTAAGCCCAAGACATATTAGGTATTATGTGGTAAAAATCCCAAATGGGATTTATACTAGAAATTCAAAACCATAATATAGGACCCTATGTTTAATAAACTTACATTTGAAGCTGATAGGGTCGTTGACCACAATATTGGACATGCTCTATCTTTACATGAAATAGGTAGTTTACACTAGTAGGGTAGTTATACTAGTTATAGATACCACAATATAGGACCCTATCTATATATATAAAATCCATTTACATTCATTCATAATCAACGCAGAGCCTAAACGGCTGGGCTGATTGACTTGAAATTTTGCAGGAAGCTTCCCCTTATGATGTAGGGGCGTACTAAGAACGGATTTTTTGAAGGAAACAGGGGTTCTCAACTTATGGCCAAAAATTAACATTTCTTGATAATTAATGCAGAGCCTAAACGGCTGGGCCGATTGACTTGAAATTTTGCAGGAAGCTTTTTCTTATGATGTAAGGGCGTACTAAGAACGGATTTGTTTGAAGGAAACAGGGTTTCTCAACTTATGGCCAAAAATTAACATTTATTGATAATTAACGCAGAGCCTAAACGGCTGGGCCGATTGACTTGAAATTTTGCAGGAAGCTTTTTCTTATGATGTAGGGGCGTACTAAGAACGGATTTTTTTGAAGGAAATAGGGGTTCTCAACTTATGGCCAAAAATTAACATTTATTGATAATTAACGCAGAGCTTAAACGGTTAGGCCGATTGACTTGAAATTTTGCAGGAAGCTTCCCCTTATGACGTAGAGGCGTACTAAGAACGGATTTTTTTGAAGGAAATAGGGGTTCTCAACTTATGGCCAAAAATTAACACTTATTGATAATTAACGCAGAGCCTAAACGGTTAGGCCGATTGACTTGAAATTTTGTAGGAAGCTTCCCCTTATGATGTAGGGGCGTACTAAGAACGGATTTTTTAAAGGAAACAAGGGTTCTCAACTTATGGTCAAAATTAGTTATTTTATGAGTGTTGTCAGATTCTCAAAAGGGTTGAGCTGAATGACTTGAAATTAGGCAGAAAACTTCTTTCAGTGATGAAGAAGCTTACTCTGAAAGGATTTTTCAAAGATAACAGGGGTCCTCAACTTATGGACAAAAGTAGACATTTTAGCATCTTGCAAGATTCTCAAAACGGTTGAGCCGAATGACTTGAAATTTGGCAGACAGCTTTTTTTGTGATGTAGGAGAATAATAAGAAACAAATTTTAAAAGAAAATAGGGGTTCTCAACTTATGGTCAAGCTGGATGGCGAATACTATGTTTTTCGACTCATGAAAGATACTCTCCTGTCATACATTTGGCCGTCCACTTTGAAAAATGGACAAAGGGTTGTTTTTACAACCGAAAATGTCCAACAGAGAATTGACAACCCTCCTAAAACAACATTAATGGCGTTTTTCCAACTATGCAACCAGGATGAATTTGCAAAGACTCTCTTTTAGTACCAGCATTTTATGTGTGGAAAAACAACATGTTCCAAAGAAGGAAAAAAAGATCAATTGTTCCAGGACATCCGGGTGTAAAAAAAGACCACGTTCTTGGTAGAGTTTATACCGTACATCCGAATGACTCAGAATGTTTCTACCTACGATTACTTCTACATAAAGTGCGAGGACCTGCTTCATTCAGAAGCCTCAAAATGGTAGGCGACATTGAATATCCTACGTTCCATGCTGCATGCCTAGCCATGGGTTTGTTACTTGATGATGCGCAAGCAATGGGAACATTATTACCAACAGAACTTATTTGGCAGAAATTTCATACAACACGTTTCAAATGAGGTCTTTCGTCTCTGAAAAAGTGCCATTACTCAATAGTGAACAGAGATACGTGTATGAAACTGTACTTCAGAGCGTCACTTCATCTCTTGATTCTGTAGGTAATAATTTGTTTTTTCTAGATGCTCCAGGTGGAACTGGAAAAACATTCTTAAAAAACCTTTTGTTAGCTACAATACGCAAAGATGGAAATATTGCAATTGCTGTTGCATCGTACGGTATTTCCGCCACACTGATAGAAGGAGGTCGCACTGTTTTTTTTTTTTTAAGTGGGGTTTTAACGTCGCTTTCAACTGCCATGGTCATATCACGACGGGGGTTTTACCCTCCATTCGCAGGAAACTCACAAACCTGCTACTCACATTGACCTCACCCAGCCTGAGTGGGGCCGGGAAAAGCCAGCGTCACGAGAATTAGAATTTGAATGGTCACCCATCCAAGTCTCAACCTCGCTGGATGTCGCTTAACTTCGGTGTTCTGAAGGGAACCGGTGTATTCAACATGCCATCGACGCTGGCGAGGTCAGACTGTTCATTCTGCTTTGAAATTGCCGCTCAATTTAAATTCAGTAGATACACCAAGCTGTACTATTGGAAAGCAAAGTGATATGGCCAAAGTCCTCAGGAATTTCAAGTTGATCGTATATGATGAATGTACAATGACTCATAAAACTGGCTTAGAGACACTGGACCGTACTCTACAAGACATTCGTGGTGTTAATAATCTTATGGGTGGTAAAACTGTGCTACTGTCTGGAGATTTTAGACAAACTTTACCTGTTGTTCCACGTGGAACAAGAGCTGACGAAGTGAAGGCATGTTTAAAATCATCCATTTTGTGGCCACAGATAACTGTTCTTTCTTTAAAGTTAAATATGCGTGTACACCTTCACGCTGATCAAAATGCAGAAGTTTTTTCGAAGCTTTTGCTTCGGATAGGTGATGGACAGTTACCTGAACAAAATGAAAAAATTGTATTTCCTACCGAACACTGTCAGTTATTAGTCGATTACAACACCTTCCTAGACACTATCTACCCCAATCTAGATGACCCAAGTGTTGTTGTCCCTGTTTGGCTAAAGATAAGGGCCATACTAACACCAAAGAATGATAATACTCTGGAAATTAATAATGACTTATTAAAAAGAATGCCTTCTGAACTATCAACTTACGAATCCGTAGACACTGTTGTGGAAGAGGAAGAAGCCATCCATTACCCAACCGAATTTCTTAATACACTAAATCCTCCTGGCTTGCACCCCATCGGCTATGCCTTAAGGTTGGAGCACCAATAATATTACTAAGAAATCTGAGACCCCCGAAATTGTGTAACGGCACGCGGCTTCATCCTTAAAAAAAAAAAAATATCGAGGCAGTTATATTCACAGGGGCTGGTGCAGGTGATACGGTATAAGTACACAGGATTTTTTGGTCGGCGCGGGTTCGAACCCGGGACCTTCCGCATCGTAAGCGAGTGCTTAACCACTGAGCTATTTGTGTGCTCATTTAATCTCTTCATTAGCAACTATGCACTTGGGTTCTTTTTTTTAATGGAAGGCAGGAAAAAATCTTTCAAAGACACCCAGATCCTGCCTGGGGTGTGGGATTTCCACCCACTAAAAACCCACCTTCTCTAAAAGCTAACCGCACTTGGAACCGAAAAATATCATTACTTCAAGTGCGGCGCGGTAGGGCACCTACTGATTTCGTTGTAGTGTCCTCCCATCTCTCTCTTGGTCTCTAATGTGATTTCCGACTACCACTTTATTTTCAAAAGAGTTCAATTCCCCAGAAAACTATGTTTTGCCATGACGATAAATAAGGCACAGGGGCAAACTCTCGAGCTAGCTGGAATTGACCTTAGAACGATTGCTTCTCCCACGGTCAGCTCTATGTTGCTTTTTCAAGAGTAAGGTCTGCCAAGTCCCTCATTGTGTTACAGCCAGATGGTATAACAAAGAATCTGGTGTATAAAGAAGTGCTTCAATAACCATAAAACTTATGCAGCGGCGCGGCGGTGGCCATGCCTTAACTAAAATGTGGCCATGCCTTGGCTACGCGAAGCGGGCGTAGCCCGCTAGTATTCTATAAACTTACATTTGAAGCTGATAGGGTCGTTGACCACAATATTGGACATGCCACCATTTTCTGTTCTTACTTTAGATAGTTTACACACGTTTGACGTTTGCCAGAGGCACATTAAAAAAAATTAACATATTTTACAATTTAATTTCTTAATTACACAAGTAGGGTAGTTATACTAGTTTTAGATAACCACAATATCGGACCCTATATTCTATTCTATAAACTTACATTTGAAGCTGATAGGGTCGTTGACCACAATATTGGACATGCCACCATGCTCTATCTTTACTTTGGACGCGTCATACACTTGACACAAGTAGGGTGAGCCCCGCACTGGTCTGGCACTTTGGAGGACGTCTATTTTGTACACGCCTGAAAAGAAAAAGAAATATTGCTAACATTTGTTGAAATAGTGTTGTTATTTATTGAAATAGTGTTATTATTTATTGAAATGGTGTTATTATTTATTGAAATAGAGTTATTATTTATTGAAATAATGTTATTATTTATTGAAATAATATTATTTATTGTAAAAGTGTTAATATTTATTGAAATAGTGTTATTATTTATTGAAATAGTGTTATTTATTTTTTGACATTTTCATGTCTTTGCTCTGGCACATAACCAAAATTATGTGACGAAATTATGTAACGAAATTATGTAACGATATTATGTAACGATATTATGTAACGATATTATGTAACGATATTATGTAACGAAATATTAGTAAGATTTCGCAAAGTTATCGGGACCCGATAACCTATCCCCATAATTGTATTGAATTGTAAAGGGAGAGAAGAGGGAAAGTGTGTGTCATGCGCACAATGGCGAAGTATTGAATTGTAGAGGGAGAGAAGAGAGAAGGTATGTGTCATGCGCACAGTACGAAATTTGGTCAGTTGGGTTTTGGACCTTGAATAGTAAAGATGAAAATGTCCCAATGGTTGCAGACTCGTATGCAAGCGTTTTTTTAAACAAAAATTTAACATCGCTTTCAACTGCATGTTCATATCAGTAGTCACCGTGGCAGAGTGAGTTAGCGCGCTAGGCATTCTACGCATGGTGACCTGGGTTCGATTCCCAGCGGGGCAGGATTTTTTTTTTTTTCTTTATAATTTCATTGTATTTTATTTATCGTATGGCTTAACTACACAGTACACATCTCAAAGTGAGAAGACATGTGTAATAAACTTGATCAGGAAATCTGATGGTAGTGATTGTGTGATCGCCAAAATTGTCAGTACTTTAGCCGCATGTCAATGCGTTGCCCAGGGTGAAACATGAAATAGTGTTATTAGGTATTTATTGAAATAATGTTATTTATTGTAAAAGTGTTAATGTTTATTGAAATATTGTTATTATTTATTGAAATAGTATTATTATTTATTGTAATAGTGTTATTATTTATTGAAATAGTGTTCTTATTTATTGAAATAGAGTTATTATTCATTGAAATAGTGTTATTATCTATTGAAATGGTGTTATTATTTATTGAAATAGTGTTATTATTTATTGTAATAGTGTTATTATTTATTGAAATAGTGTTATTATTTATAGAAATGGTGTTATTATTTATTGAAATGGTGTTATTATTTACTGAAATATTGTTATTATTTATTGAAATAGTGTTATTATTTATTGAAATAGTGTTAATATTTATTGAAATAGTGTTATTATTTATAGAAATGGTGTTATTATTTATTGAAATAGTGTTATTATTTACTGAAATAGAGTTATTATTTATTGAAGTAGTGTTATTATTTCAAACTGAATTCAATAGCTTGATCGATAAGCAAGTTTTTTTTTAGTTTTTTATAAAAGATTAGTGTTTTACAGCCTTTTTTATTTCATAGCCATGAAACAGGAGCTACTGTAGACGCTTGTGTCTGTGTTATAGTCTATCCATCCCGTAGTATGTCTCCCCTCTGATAGGCGAGAGTTGACACAATACTTCCCATTAAGGTTGTAGGGCAAAAGGAGCGCACCGAAAGGTATCCCTTAATCCCTTACAAACAACTGTAACCAAATTAAGAATATATTTTTTTGTCTGAACGGGGAATATTTTGCTCTGTACTTTAAATAATTAAATATTACGGGGTCCACTCATACCTCATGAGGAAAAATGAGTAACTGCTTCAATGCGAGCAGCGACCAGTGGCGGACTTATAAGGCAAAAATACTATATTGGTATACTTGCGGTACGGAAAAATCCTGCAATTCTGCGCTATTCACTAAAATAGTGATATAATAACACAAAGAAAAACTTTTTTTACCACCTCTGCTGGTCTATCTCTCACCTGTGCTGGTCTATCTCTCACCTGTGCTGGTCGGGGTGAACTCAGCCAGCAGGTTAGCGTACTTCTGCTGGTAGCACCTCACCGGCACAGCCTCTCCTCGAGGTGACGTCACGATCACGTCAAACTCAGACGAGCTGGCACCACACGTCTCCAGCGTGAAGGAGTTGACCTGACCCACGCGAGCCTGGTACAGACCCAGCCCAGACCCACACGGCTCCCGACCCACGGCTGGGTCCACCACGGCCACCTCCATGGGACACCCTGTGAAACAATTGTTTGTTTATATATTTATTTGACATAATGGTGCCTGACATTATACAATGGATGAGGCGTCAATATAAGAAGACAGTTTTTTATAATAATATTATTAAATAAATAAAAGCTGTCCATCTACTCGACGTGAACAGATACGGTACCACCCATATCAGGCTAAAAATGCCGACCTCCGTGGCTCAGTGGTTAAGAGCATTGGTTCTTGACCCGCAGGTTGCAGGTTCGAATCCCGGCCGGAGCGGAAAATTCTGAACGAGTTTTTCCGATTCCGGAATGGCATGGATGTAAAGGTACAGTGCCCTGATGCGTAATGCGTAAGCGGTTCCGGGGCAATATACCTTTAAAAAAAAAAAGAAAAAAAAAGAGGAATAGCTTGAACAAAGCAAGTAGATCTGCGCAACTAGGAATAACAAGTACCATTATTACAACAATAAGTCCAATACCCATTATTATGTGTTCAAAATCAGAAATGAGAGGATTATCATGTCCCAGCTGGATTTCGATCCCGCGACCTGTCGATTACCAGACCGATGGCTTAACCACTGAGCTGGATAAACTGATCAAATCTATTTATTTTTTTAAAGATGAATGTTTCACAGTATTTTTTATAGCCATGAAACAAGAGCTACTGTAGACGCTTGTAGTCTGTGTTGTAGCCTGCCCATCCCGTAGTATGCCTCCCCTCTAATGGACGAGAAGTGACACAATACTTCCCATTTAGGTGGTGGGTCAACAAGAGCGCACCGGAAGGTATCCCTTACAAACAAATATATTTAGATTTTTTTTTGAACCAAATTTAGAATAGCTTTATTAGGAGGACAAAGTACAATGGTAACAGTATAAAATTTAAAAGAAAAAAAAACTAACAAATTACAAAATAAGTAAGTAAAAAAGAAAATAACAATAATGCCCTACCTAAAGGGCGGGGTTATTGCCTGTGACAATCTCTTATTGTCCTACCGCATGGCAAGCGAGTGTTTAACCACTGAGCTAATTGCGTGCTCAAAGGTTTACCTGAGACATTCATGTTGTTGTACTTGACAATGATCCGGTGTGGAATGACCGCCTGAGGTTGGTACGCCACTTGGTACACCCCCGGCGTACTCAGCTCCTGAATGGTGTGCTTCACTTGTACGCCCGCCGCCCGTATGTTCACTGTGAGGGCGCCACTGCCCGCCCCTCGGGTGTCAACTGGGGGGGAAAATAATAATAGTTATCATATTTGTGATAATCACGATGTGATGCCACAATTAATCAAACTCACCTTACTAAATTTATGCTTAATTAACTTGGGACTCGAACCACCGATCTCCATGTTACAAGTCCGCCGCCTTATCGATTGAGCTACTGAGGTCGTTAAAAATAATAATAATCAAATCGTGCTCCTATTCAATAATATTAAAGTAAAAGGATTGTTATGAAAATCAAAAACATATCTTTTCTGGACTCGGGAGAGTTGTCTTCTAGAAATTGATGTTAATATTGGCATTAGCACCGCCCTTGATCAAGTTTTGTTTTCTTAATTTTAATATCTATGTATGTATATATTCTATGTCATTTGTAAATAAAACTTGATCCAACATGTTTAATAATGTTATTGACTCGATTAAAAGTGAATGATTACTCATTAGTTTGAGGTTTTTTGAAATTGGTTGTATTTGGATTCTCTATTTCTAGCTTAAAAAGTATGTGGTTGATAGAGTTCAACGTCGTTTTTCAACTGCATGGTCAAATTACGACGGGGGTGTTACCCTCCATTTGCAGGAAAAAACCTGCTACCCACATTAACCTCACCCAGCCTGGGTTGGGTCGGAATGCCAACGTCACGAAGTCTTCACCTCGCTGGACATTGTCTAACTTCGGTGATCCTACGAGAACCGGTGCATTCAACGGGCCATTAACGCTTGTTATCCCACCTTGAAAAAGAAGGTGTAGATGAAAGGCTTTGTTTATATTTATTTCTTAACTTGTTACCATTATGTTTATTGTATATAAAAGATGTAAATAAAGCTTGATCCAATTGTTTATAAATAAATAAATAAATAAAGAGATGTAAAAAAAAAAATCTCTCACCTTTGAACGAGGCGGCTCTGTTGCACAGGGCATCGCTCAGCTCCAGAATCTTGACCTGCAGGGGATCGAACACCTGTACCGTCCACGGGTTTATATTTATTTCTTAACTTGTTACCATTATGTTTATTGTATATAAAAGATGTAAATAAAGCTTGATCCAATTGTTTATAAATAAATAAATAAATAAATAAAGAGATGTAAAAAAAAAAAAAATTCTCACCTTTGAACGAGGCGGCTCTGTTGCACAGGGCATCGCTCAGCTCCAGAATCTTGACCTGCAGGGGATCGAACACCTGGACCGTCCACGGGTGTTTGGTGATGGGTGACTTCTTCTGCGTGATGGTCACGCTGTGAGGGCCGACCATGAGGGGGCGGTACTGGGCGCGGTACAGACCCGTGTCTAGCTTGTCTAGGCTGATGGGGACCTTCTTCTTATCCGGGCCTGGCGGAGTGGGTGGGAGAATACGTCGAAATAAACAGGGCATCCATAAAGTCTCACTTTATGAGACTTTATGAATGAGACTTAGGGCGGAATTAATAAACAACATAAATATAACTTAAGTCGTTGGTAAGTGTCGGTTTTCCCTATCTTACACAGTACGCAATCCGTGACTTAGCGCCACAGAGGTATTACAAAAACGTCTATTAATTCCGCCCTTAATGAATGATACTTTATAGATGCCCTGTATAATAATAATATCGCCTTATTTATAGTAATTTTCTGTTAAAAAATTCTGCCCCAACCGGGAATCGATCTTAGGATCTCTGGACTACGGGCAGTAGCCACAACCGTTACGCCACGGAGACTGGCTTCAACTGTATAACATCTACCTAAAACTAGGCAGGCGTGTAGGGACTAGAGGCCGTATTATGAAACAGGATTAGTAATTCTAAATCTAACAGTAAATTAGTAAATCTCACCCTCTTACCCACTAAAATTGTCATCAGCTGACCGATAGCTTTTCCGCCACGAAGGCTGGCCACAGCTCTGTCACGCCACAGAGGTAATATACAGCTACACAGCCCGGCTTAGATAATTATGACCTCTACAGTTGTTGTCAAGGTGAAAGTTAAGGGATAGTGTCCACTAAGATTAACAAATCCTGTTTCATAAAGCGGCCCTAGGTTAGTATAGTATAGTATAGTATATTTATTGTTTATTAGACATTGAAAAATGTATAAAACATTGTCACCCTATCTAACTTATGACTAAGGAAAAAAAAAAAAAAAAAAAAAAAAAAATAATAATAATAAAAAAAAAATGGGTTACTCACCTATTACAGTGGCGTCGATGTGGCCGTGTTCGGGGGTGTGTGGGTTGATCTCGAAGTAGGCGGTGGCTCCCAGCATCACCTGGTTAAGCCCCTCCCCCCGAGCAGTGGCGGTGTTGCCCTTCTTACTGGGGATCTCTTGGACGTCGCACTTGTAGGGCGATCCTGGAAATAGGGGCACAACAATATTATAATACATAGGGTGGCGTCATCGTGAACGATGGTAGCCAGACAGTGGAGGAATGACTCAGCACTTCTACCACTGTCTTTACGAGGAGGCTAATAATTGACAAGGGCCCCCAGAACCAAGCCAATGCTGGTCTACTCCCTGTTTATAGTCCCCCAGCCAGACTGCTGGTCTACTCCCTGGATTTAGTCCCCCAGCCAGACTGAATAATAATAAGAGCTAAAATAAGATTTTCTGCCACGAAGGCTGGCCACAGCTCCGATATTATAATATCACCTTATTTAAGACTATGATGTCCCATTACTCCAGCAGTAAGCCTTTGTGATAAAAACGTGGTGCTTCCCATAGAGAATGCTTATAAGGCATTCATTTCACCCGGATTACAAGACAATTGTAAATTTAAATAATGTTTTTCTATATTTTATTTTGTAAATATTTTTAAGTTTTTTTTCTTGTAATTAACTGTTGATTGTTGTAATTAACTGTTGACTACGGGATGGGCAGGCTACAACACAGACCACTAGCGTCTACAGTAGTTCCTGTTTCATGGGTACGAAATAAAAAAGGCTGTGAAACACTCATCTTAAAAAAATAAAATAAATAGATTTGATCAGTTTTTCCAGCTCAGTGGTTAAGCCATCGGTCTGGTAATCTACAGGTCGCGGGATCGAAACCCAGCTGGGGCATGATGAAAAAAAAAAAAATAATAGTTAAAGTGTAAAAAGCAATTCTGGTTCTCTCCGCTTTCTCTTACTCACCGGGAACATCCTGCTCGTTGAACGAGATGTTGACGAAGTGCGAGAGGAGAGAGTGGGGCACGAAGGTGACGTCATAGAGGCCACGGGACATGGCCACGACCTCCGCCTTCACCGTGCTCACCTCGGTGGACACGACCAGCTCCAGCGTGCCCTCCCCCGCCTCCGTCGCGTCGACACTGAACGTGACCGGCTTGCCGATCTGTGGACACGGGAAAGGAATAGAATAAAAATAAATAAATAAATAGATGCCCGCAGCACGGGTGTATATTTACGAGCCTAGCTCTATTTACAAACAGAGAACAAAAAACATGAATAATATATGTCACATAAGAAAGGTTTAAAAACAATCGTATTACAGTTATATATATAAAAAAAAAATTAAGTGAAGTAAAAAAAAAAAAAAATCAAGTGAAGTTAAAATCAGCACTGCCATTTGCTGCCCTCATCATCCTATTTAATGGAGCAAAATCGAATCGAATTGAATTGAACCGAATTGAATAGCATATGAATAGAATCTCTGTTCACACTGAACGTGACGGGCTTGCCTATCTGTGGACCCGGGGAAAGAATAGAATAATAATAATAATAATAATAATAAATTTATTTTTTTGAAATACAAAGTATGTATAAATACAAAGTATGTATGTGCTCAACGTCATTACATTTAAAAAAAAAACATAAATTTATGACTAAAAAAAAAAAAACTGGGGGAGGAAATTTTGATCAATTTAGAAGACTTCCCTCCAGCGCCCCTTCACGCGCTACGTCCAGAAATTCTTTGATAGAGTAGGGACAGAGAAGTATGAGAATTGAATTGAATTGAATCGAATAGAATAGAATCTCTGTTCACACTGAACGTGACGGGCTTGCCTATCTGTGGACCCGGGGAAAGAATGGAATAGAATCGAATCGAATCGAATTGAATTGAATTGAATCGAATAGAATAGAATCTCTGTTCACACTGAATGTGACGGGTTTGCCTATCTGTGGAGACGAGGAAAGAATAGAATAATAATAATAATAATAAATTTATTTTTTTGAGTATAAATACAAAGTATGTATATGCTCAACGTCATTACATTTAAAAAAAAAAACCTTAATTTTAAATTTATGACTGAAAAAAAAAACTGGGGGAGGAAATTTTGATCAATTGAGAAGACTTCCCTCCAGCGGCCCTTCACGCGCTACGTCCCGAAATTCCTTGATAGAGTAGGGACAGAGAAGTATGAGACTTTAATCGAATCGAATAGAATTGAATTGAATTGAACCGAATCGAATAGAATAGAATCTCTGGTCACACTGAACGTGACGGGCTTGCCTATCTGTGGACCCGGGGAGAGAATAGAATAGAATCGAATCGAATCGAATTGAATTGAATTGAATCGAATCGAATAGAGTAGAATCTCTGTTCACATTAAACGTGACGAACGTCCCGACTGGGGTTTGAACCCACGACCTGTGGAATCTCTGGATTCACAGAGTGTCGCCTTTACCACTGAGCTACCGGGACAGACACATGGTCTCGTGTTTCGAGTATTGTTTGTTCACCTGATCACAGTTTACCTTAGCGGGCCCTAGTCCCGTGACTTTGATGTTGTTCACATTGTACAGCTTACCTTAGCGGACCCTAGTCCCGTGACTTTGATGTTGTTCACATTGTACAGTTTACCTTAGCGGGCCCTAGTCCCGTGACTTTGATGTTGTTCACATTGTACAGCTTACCTTAGCGGACCCTAGTCCCGTGACTTTGATGTTGTTCACATTGTACAGTTTACCTTAGCGGGCCCTAGTCCCGTGACTTTGATGTTGTTCACATTGTACAGCTTACCTTAGCGGACCCTAGTCCCGTGACTTTGATGTTGTTCACATTGTACAGCTTACCTTAGCGGACCCTAGTCCCGTGACTTTGATGTTGTTCACATTGTACAGCTTACCTTAGCGGACCCTAGTCCCGTGACTTTGATGTTGTTCACATTGTACAGCTTACCTTAGCGGACCCTAGTCCCGTGACTTTGATGTTGTTCACATTGTACAGCTTACCTTAGCGGACACTAGTCCCGTGACTTTGTTTATGTTAGCGGACCCTAGTCCCGTGACTTTGCTTACCTTAGCGGACCCTAGTCCCGTGACTTTGCTTACCTTAGCGGACCCTAGTCCCGTGACTTTGCTTACCTTAGCGGGCCCTAGTCCCGTGACTTTGATGTTGTTCACATTGTACAGCTTACCTTAGCGGGCCCTAGTCCCGTGACTTTGATGTTGTTCACATTGTACAGCTTACCTTAGCGGGCCCTAGTCCCGTGACTTTGGTGTTGTTTACATTGTATAGCTTACCTTAGCGGACCCTAGTCCCGTGACTTTGATATTGTTCACATTGTACAGCTTACCTTAGCAGACCCTAGTCCCGTGACTTTGATGTTGTTCACATTGTACAGCTTACCTTAGCGGGCCCTAGTCCCGTGACTTTGATGTTGTTCACATTGTACAGCTTACCTTAGCGGACCCTAGTCCCGTGACTTTGATGTTGTTCACATTGTACAGCTTACCTTAGCGGGCCCTAGTCCCGTGACTTTGATGTTGTTCACATTGTACAGCTTACCTTAGCGGACAATAGTCCCGTGACTTTGATGTTGTTCACATGGTACAGCTTACCTTAGCGGACACTAGTCCCGTGACTTTGTTTATGTTAGCGGACCCTAGTCCCGTGACTTTGATGTTGTTCACATTGTACAGCTTACCTTAGCGGACAATAGTCCCGTGACTTTGATGTTGTTCACATGGTACAGCTTACCTTAGCGGACACTAGTCCCGTGACTTTGTTTATGTTAGCGGACCCTAGTCCCGTGACTTTGATATTGTTCACATTGTACAGCTTACCTTAGCGGACCCTAGTCCCGTGACTTTGATGTTGTTCACATTGTACAGCTTACCTTAGCGGACCCTAGTCCCGTGACTTTGATATTGTTCACATTGTACAGCTTACCTTAGCGGACCCTAGTCCCGTGACTTTGATATTGTTCACATTGTACAGCTTACCTTAGCGGACCCTAGTCCCGTGACTTTGATGTTGTTCACATTGTACAGCTTACCTTAGCGGACCCTAGTCCCGTGACTTTGATATTGTTCACATTGTACAGCTTACCTTAGCGGACCCTAGTCCCGTGACTTTGATGTTGTTCACATTGTACACGTTGCACGTGAAGGGGCTCTCCTTGACTGGGTGCCCATCTACCTCCACGCTCACTGCGTACCTCCCTGGAGATCAAACATGAGTTTTACCATTAAATTAGGTATATATTAATAATAATAATTCCGTGTCCGTGAGATAGTTTAAGTGGCAGAGAATGCCTGAGGCATTAACATCGCCCCGGATTACAATACATTGTACATTTACATTTTTTAGAAGTACATCGACATGAATATGTCGATAATATTACAATTTTAACTACAATGCGTAAATTGTACTTTAATATTTAATATATTTTAAATGTATAATGTACTTTAAATGTATTTTAAATGTAGGTATATCAAATTTAATTTTATCTTTATCTTAATTGTAAACATACAGTAATGTATAAATATACAGTAAACTGATTGATATCTCGGAACTCACCTATCTCAGTGGGCACGTACTGGGCGGTGATATGATTCTCTTGCTTCCCCACATTGGTGAGTATGGTGCGTCCCGAGGGCGCCACAACGCTCACGCTACACTCGTTGGCGGGCGAGGGCAGGTCCACGGTGACCTTGGCGGGGGCATTCACGGGCGCACTTTTGACACCGGCCCCACCCACCACCACCTGTCCCGGCTCCAGGATCTTGCACTGGAAGGGGGAGCCTGTAGAGGGGGAATAGAATTATACCTAGTTTGTTCATTTTTTTTTTTTTTTTTTGTGAAGTGAGTGAAAACATTCATTCACGGCAGTCTATTTATTTTTTGTGTCAGTCTATTTATTTTTTATGTCAGCCGAAAATTGAATAAAAGTGATTTTGGATGTTTGTTCATTAGGTCGACCCTGGCTATGAGAGAAACCTTACAAGTACCTATTCCTTAAGGAGAGAGCCACAAAAATTGTAAAAAAAACTTAAATAAATATACATTATTACATTTCCGATCAAAATTACGTCTGTATAAGGGAAAATAACCTCTCTTTAGGCGAAACTGGACGAGAGAAAAAAAAATCCCGAAACCTACCAAAAGGCCGTTTCGGAAGTAGCTCCATATTTTTCGACCTTTTGGTTGCCAAAAATGTGACTCCAAATTTTTCAACCTTTTGGTTGGCAAAAAATGACTCCAAATTTGGCACAGTCTTCTTTTGGTGTTGAGGTGCGTAGGTACTAAGAAAGGATTGTTACAATACAAACTGAAACTTAAGAGCAAAAATTTGTATTCAAATTTTGGTTAGAGTTGTTTGTAAGAGATACCTTCCGGTGAGCTCATGTTGACCCAGCACGTCATGTTGACCTAGGAGTCCCAGGACATAAATTGTATCACTTCTCTCCTATCAGAGGGGAGGCATAGTACGGGATGGGTATGGGTAGGCTATAACACAGACCACAAGCGTCTACAGTAGCTCCTGTTTCATAGCTACGAAATAAAAAAAGGCTGTGAAACACTCATATTTCAATAATAAAAAAAAAACTCTCACCAGGTATCGGTTCTCCGTTGAAGCGCACACTCAGGTTGTGCTCTGCCGCCTCCTTGGGCTTGAAGTTGTATACAATACAACACAACACAATACAATACAATACAAGCTGAAACTCTCACCAGGTATCGGTTCTCCGTTGAAGCGCACACTCAGGTTATGCTCCGCCGCTTCCTTGGGCTTGAAGTTGTACACAATACAATACAATACAATACAAGCTGAAACTCTCACCAGGTATCGGTTCTCCGTTGAAGCGCACACTCAGGTTGTGCTCTGCCGCCTCCTTGGGCTTGAAGTTGTATACAATACAACACAATACAATACAATACAATACAAACTGAAACTCTGACCAGGTATGGCTCAGTACAATACAATACAAACTGTAACTCTCACCAGGTATCGGTTCTCCGTTGAAGCGCACACTCAGGTTGTGCTCTGCCGCCTCCTTGGGCTTGAAGTACAATACAATACAACACAATACAATACAAGCTGTAACTCTCACCAGGTATCGGTTCTCCGTTGAAGCGCACACTCAGGTTGTGTTCTGCCGCCTCCTTGGGCTTGAAGTTGTATACAATACAATACAATATAATACAAGCTGTAACTCTCACCAGGTATCGGTTCTCCGTTGAAGCGCACACTCAGGTTGTGCTCTGCCGCCTCCTTGGGCTTGAAGTTGTATACATTACAATACAATACAATACAATACAAACTGAAACTCTCACCAGGTATCGGTTCTCCGTTGAAGCGCACACTCAGGTTGTGCTCTGCCGCCTCCTTGGGCTTGAAGTTGTATACAATACAACACAATACAATACAATACAATACAAACTGAAACTCTCACCAGGTATCGGCTCAGTACAATACAATACAATACAAGCTGTAACTCTCACCAGGTATGGCTCAGTACAATACAATACAATACAATACAAGCTGTAACTCTCACCAGGTATCGGTTCTCCGTTGAAGCGCACACTCAGGTTGTGCTCTGCCGCCTCCTTGGGCTTGAAGTTGTACACAATACAATACAAACTGTAACTCTCACCAGGTATCGGTTCTCCGTTGAAGCGCACACTCAGGTTGTGCTCTGCCGCCTCCTTGGGCTTGAAGTACAATACAATACAAGCTGTAACTCTCACCAGGTATGGCTCAGTACAATACAATACAATACAAGCTGTAACTCTCACCAGGTATCGGTTCTCCGTTGAAGCGCACACTCAGGTTGTGCTCCGCCGCCTCCTTGGGCTTGAAGTTGACGCGGAACTTGTACAACACAACACAACACAACACAATACAATACAATACAAGCTGAAACTCTCACCAGGTATCGGTTCTCCGTTGAAGCGCACACTCAGGTTGTGCTCTGCCGCCTCCTTGGGCTTGAAGTTGTACACAATACAATACAAACTGTAACTCTCACCAGGTATCGGTTCTCCGTTGAAGCGCACACTCAGGTTGTGCTCTGCCGCCTCCTTGGGCTTGAAGTACAATACAATACAAGCTGTAACTCTCACCAGGTATGGCTCAGTACAATACAATACAATACAATACAAGCTGTAACTCTCACCAGGTATCGGTTCTCCGTTGAAGCGCACACTCAGGTTGTGCTCTGCCGCCTCCTTGGGCTTGAAGTACAATACAATACAAGCTGTAACTCTCACCAGGTATCGGTTCTCCGTTGAAGCGCACACTCAGGTTGTGCTCCGCCGCCTCCTTGGGCTTGACAATACAATACAATACAAGCTGTAACTCTCACCAGGTATCGGTTCTCCGTTGAAGCGCACACTCAGGTTGTGCTCCGCCGCCTCCTTGGGCTTGACAATACAATACAATACAAGCTGTAACTCTCACCAGGTATCGGTTCTCCGTTGAAGCGCACACTCAGGTTGTGCTCCGCCGCCTCCTTGGGCTTGACAATACAATACAATACAAGCTGTAACTCTCACCAGGTATCGGTTCTCCGTTGAAGCGCACACTCAGGTTGTGCTCCGCCGCCTCCTTGGGCTTGAAGTACAATACAATACAACACAATACAATACAAACTGTATCCCTCACCAGGTATCGGT
This sequence comes from Bactericera cockerelli, assembly GCA_024516035.1. Taxonomy (NCBI): domain Eukaryota; kingdom Metazoa; phylum Arthropoda; class Insecta; order Hemiptera; family Triozidae; genus Bactericera; species Bactericera cockerelli. Next base: position 22,065,693 of record CM044964.1, on the reverse strand, counting down.
TCTCCGTTGAAGCGCACACTCAGGTTGTGCTCCGCCGCCTCCTTGGGCTTGAAGTTGACGCGGAACTTGGCGTTCCCCTCGCTCTGTACATAGTTGGGTACATTGCAGTCACTCACCGAGACGATGATCTCCAGATTGCCCGCCCCGGCTTGACTTGCGTTGACTGAAATAGAAGAAAATTAATATATAATATTATTTATTTATTTTTATTTAGAAACTCTTTATTAGTAGAACATATTTATATACAGACAAATAATGGTAAAAATTAAATATAAAATTGACAATATTAATAATATAAACAAGAAGAAAAAAATAATGAAATATATACATAATATGTCCTAACTAAAGGGCGGGGTTTTTGCCTATGGCAATCTCTTCCACCCAACCCTTAATTAATATTAATTATGGAAACAGAAAACAATACTATAATAATAATTGCGGGTCCTGGTTTTTCTTCTGAGAAGGCTGTAAAAAAGAAACATCGAGTATAGTCCTTCAAAAGCTTAGGAAAAGTACCTTTGTATGAATGTTTCTTTATAAGGAAAATAAATAAAATAAACTATAATTTAACTAAACTAAACTTATTATATTCCCAGATCAAAGATAATTTCTATAAACAGGGAACAGACAAGTCAGACTAGCTTGCAGTTTCCTAAGGGTTTAATGGCTTATAAAGAAAAGTCCATGATGGTTGATCGCATGATCGCACATAGAAATATGTGGTTCGAGACAAGCCAAATTTGAAATATAGTTGGCTGGAGACCATCACTCACCCTTCCAGCTGTACCCAAGCTGGCAACAACAACAATTTGTCAATTATTATTAGCCTCCTTGTAAAGACAGTGGTAGAAGCGCTGAGTCATTCCTCCACTGTCTGGCTACCATCGTTCACGATGACGCCACCCTATATGATGATGATTTTTTTTTTTAATTTACGGATATCGCATCCATTTAAACAAGATCGCGGGTATAGTAAAAAAATCCTTAACTAGATTTAAATACATAAAAATATATAAAAAAATCCTTAAAATTAAATCCTAAATAGTGTAAAGATCACATTTACTTAATTGATCTAGGGTTGTATTGAAAAGGTCAAGCCCCACATCACTGGCTTTATTAACCATGACCTGAAGTCTTTGCATTGGCGAAAATTCACCTATATTGATATAATTATACTTACTGCTGAAGTACACAGGTTTCCCCACAACTCCTGTGTTGATGTCCGTGACTCGCACTTTGGAAGTGTCGTAAGCTTTCACTAGGAATGGACTGCCCTCGACTTGACTGTCTCCTAACTTTACCTCCACACTGTGATCACCTGGAAATGAAGGGGTTTTATATTAAATATTTAAGGCGGAATCACGAGATTCTTGACTGACTGTCTCCTAACTTTATACCTCTACACTCGAAATTAAGGGGTTTTATTTTGAACAGTGAAGGCGGAATTGGAATTATGAGATTCTTCTCTACGAAAGGACTGACTATTTCCTAACTTTATACCTCTACACTAAGATCACCTGAAAAGAAGGGGTTTTATATTAAATATTGAAGGCGGAATTATGAGATTCTTAAGGAGAACTGACTGTCTCCTAACTTTACTTCCAGACTAAGATTACCTGGAAATGAAGGGGTTTTATATTAAATATTGAAGGCGGAATTATGAGATTTTGAACTAGGAAAGAACTGACTCTCTCCTAACTTTACCTCCAGACTAAGATTACCTGAAAATGAAGGGGTTTTATATTAAATATTGAAGGCGGATTTATTAGATTGTTCGGGTCCACTCATACCTACTGAGGAAAAATGAGTTCTGCTAAATATGACCAGTAATCTGTGACGGAATTATAGGCAAAAATATGACACTGTGATATTAAAAATACGAAAAAGTCCTATATTTCTCTGCTACCCACTAAAATTGTGATAAAATAACATATTATTATTATTAATAAGTAACGTGGTCATTTCTTTCCAATCACAGAGCTCCAAAGTGATCACGTGACCTTAAATCTATGTGAGCCACATTAGTAAAGTAAAACAAACTAATATCCAGTTCTCTTCTATCCAAGTTTCGACTGCCCTATATTTCTCAACTCACCGACAGTGGTGGGCGTGAAGCTCGCCGCGTACCGTCCGGCGTTGTCCCCCGTGGACGCCACACCCACCGGCACTGACTGGCGGGACGGCGAGAGAACCTGCACACTGGGCACCAGGGGGGCGCCAGTGGCGGCGGGCGAGGTGGGGTGCGGGGTGTCGATGAGGAACCGGGTGGTCCGGTGTACGGGCACCTTGTCCTCCGAGGAGAGAATGACGCGGGCCGCTTCCAGAACGTCGCATGTGAAGGGGGACCCTGGGAGAAGAAGGTTGAGAGGGAAGTTGGAAATAGAAATAATATTTTTTTTTAAATGGAAGGCAGGAAAAAAATCTTTCAAAGACACCCAGATCCTGGGGTGTGGGATTTCCACCCACTAAAAACCTACCTTCTCTAAAAAGCTAACCGCACTTGGAACCGAAAAATATCATTACTTCAAGTAGAATAGAATAATAATAATAGAATAGAATAATAATAATATTCTATTCTACTTGTACCTAATAGTAGAAATAATAATAATAATTCCCATTGTACTAACAAACATGAGAGTGATACCCAAAAAAAAACTCTTCAAGAACTGGGAAGAAAACCATATTTTCAACTCATGTAAAAGTCCTATTTGTTATTAGGTTTAGGTATATTAGAAATCTAAAGTAATGTTAGGTAGGTATAAGTAATATATTATTTAAAACTAAGATTCTTTAAATATCCTAGTTTTATATAAAAAATACATACCTAAGGTATATACCTAACAAAAAAAAAAAAAAAAATAAGATACATTTACCTAACAAAAAAAAAGGTAAATAAGATACACAATTACACATACCTGACACTAATTAAAACTAATTATCTTTTCAGACATTATTATTATTACCTGGTACGTCGTGGGAGTTGAACCTGAGGTCCACGGTGTGGGGGTGGGGGCTGCGGGGGGTGAAGGAGATGGCGTAGGTGTGGGGGCCCTGGGCCTGGGCTGTGGTGGCCACGCGGCCCCCATTCACCGTCACCTCCAAGTTGCCCGGCCCTGCCTGGCTCGTCTCCACTGGAACACAAATTCACTTAAATAAATATCCGACCTCAGTAGCTTGATCGATAAGGCAGCGGACTTGTAACCTGGAGGTCGGTGGTTCAAGTCCCGGTTTCAGCGTAGATTTAGTAAAGCGAGTTTGAGTAGTTGTGACATCACGAAAGTGATTAACACAAATATGATACCTAACTACTTTTAGGGAGAAAGTACAACAGTAGAAAGGTCCCGGGTTCGATCCCCCATGCCGACAAAAATTTGTATTCTTAATTTGGTTACAATTGTTTGTAAGGGATACCTTCCGGTTCGCTCGTGTTGACCCAGCACCTAAATGAGAAGTATTGTGTCACTCCTCGCCCATCAGTGGGGAGGCATAGTACGGGATGGGCAAGTTACAAAACAAACCACAAGCGTCTACAGTAGCTCCTGTTTCATGTACACGAAATAAAAAAGACTGTGATAAACTCATCTAAAAGAAATACACTGTCCATTTTACTTCCGAGAAATTTCTAATATTAGAAATCGGAAGTATTGTGTTCGTTTTTGTAAAAAAAATATTTTTTTGCTCCGATTTCAATTTTTTTCATATTTCTGGACGTTTCATAACCTGCTGAGTAAATTTGGTTTTGTGTCCGTCTTTTTATATTTATTTTTAAATTAATTATAATTTGACTCTGATATATAAGAAAATTCGAAATTTTTGACAAAAAAGTCAAAAAATAAGGACCACGACTTGCCGATACAGAATTTTTTATAGAATCTAGAATGTAGAAAAAACGGTTTTCTACCATATAAATCAAATTTGAAGAAAATCGGTTCAGTCGTTTTGGAGATACAATAAATTTTGTATAAAATCTGAAAATTGGCACGTGTTAACAATGTGAAACAATCACGAGGAAGTATTGTGTCCATAATTGGCAGTGTATTTACATTGTTAGGTGGCAGAGAATGCCTCAGGCTTGAAATTGTTCCTGGATTACAAATGAGCCTAGATTCCATTAATAACAATGGGTCTTATTTTACATTGCGAGGAATGGGTTATATTTTGGCTGCCTGGTGAGCGACCGTCTTAAAAGAAACTAAAGCACTCACCAATAAAAGTTACAGGGTGTCCCACAATCCCGCGGTCCACTGGTTTGACTCGTATGGCGTTCACATCGTACACCTTACAGCTGTAGGGTGACCCTGTAACTGGAACCTGGCCATAGTTGACATTGATTTTGTGCTCTCCGACAATTTTGGGCGTGAATTCAATCTTGAAATTGGACCCACCCACATCTTTGACCTGCGCGGGAATCGATTGTCCATTAGGAGCTGCGCAATGGACGAAACGGTGCGCAGCGATTTCGATTTGAGACAATCAATGGAAGCGATTTCGATTTGAAGGGATTAATCGACATCGATTGGAGATAATCCCGAATCGATTTTCAAAAGGATTTCGGATGCCGAAAAGTGGATCCAGATTGAAAAGTGAATTGAATGAAGTTCCAATTTCGTTGGTAGATTGGAATATCCATGAAGATCCATCGTTGGACGAGTTTTTTCCGTTGAGTTTTTGCAGATCCATCGATGTGCGAGGTTTTGAAGATTCATTCATAGTCGAGTTGGATGAAAATTGTCAATGTTTTTGATGTTCAATGTTATTGTTGTTTTTGTAAAGGATTGAAATGTTTTTGTAAGGGGAAGGGGGGGGGGGGGGATAGGAAAACAAAGTTTAAATAGATTAGTACATTGTTATTGTTAAATTACTAATTAGCAAATGGTGATTAGATTGATGTTAACAATGCCCAAGATTAGATGTTGGTAATGGTTCTTTTTGATTGCCATTTTGTGACGAAGCGTGGTGATTGGTATAGAACTGGCCCGATTCAAGAATTGGATAATAATTTAAATTTCAAATGCATTCAGGGAGATATTTCCGAACAGTATCTTTAGATTTTTATACCCACGTGAAACTAAAATTTGAAAAAAAATAGGAATTAAAAAGATTGACTATCGAAATTTTTGGGTGATTCCATTGATTTCTTTTCTATAGATTAAGAAAAGTAAAAATCAAATAAAAAAAAGATCACATTTAGATTTTTTTTTGCTTATTAAAACATCTTATTAAAATATCAACAAGTCTTGGTGGAGGTTTTACCTCCCATTGTTTCGCAGTAGGTACTGCTTTCCGTAGGGACTCATAGTAGTCTTTTTTCATTCTAGAATCAATAAATACTGATCAGGATTTGACCACGCTTCGTACCAAAAGACAGAACAATGGTGTTAACATCCCTTCTTAAACCCCCTCAAAAGATTAAAACCAATCAGTAGTGCTAAACTAAATCCAACCTATCCCACTTAAAAAAAAAACATTCCCCATTTTTTTTTCTATTATTAGGCCCTTTAACCATTTATTGTATGGTCGTTTGTGCCGATCCTCTCAAGGTCCATATAAGGTGAAGGAGGTTGATTTTTGTAGAGTTATATATTTCATTTTTCAAAAAATGGTTATACCCAATGATAAAATTCAGTTTGTTACCTATAGATAATGATTAATTAAATAATTTCCTAAAAATTCCTAAAAATAAGAAAATAATTAGTTTTTTATGACAACCATTAGAAGGTAAATATCTATATCAATATTTTAATAAATGATTTTATTTATAAACCAACACTGTCATTAATTGTTAAGCCATTACTAAGATTTTTCTCCTAAAGTACCTAGGTATGATTTCAATTGATTAAATAACTTAAAAATATCACAGTTAGTAAAAATAAGTAAACTACAACTTAGGGGCTAATATTAATATTTCTAAATTAAAAGTTTTCATAAATAATAATTATTATCAAAGGTTACATTCTTATGAATAAGTAATAATTGGTAAGTATGTACAAAAAATACGATAAGCGAATTATTTTGTAACAAAAAGAAAATTAAAAGGTGCCGAAGGAGTGCAAATGGTGTTAGGAAATAATCATGTTTTGAAGCTCATGCAAGATGGAAAGATTTTTTTTTTCTGGGAATAATTATGGGAAAGATAAAAAAGATAAATAATGGAAAAGAAAGTCATGCTTGCGGATAACTACAAAATTAATTTTATTTTAATAATAGCATCTTGGTAGGCATATTTTGGATACCTTTTACAAGTAGTACCTACATACTCGTATATTTATAATAAAAAATAAGGAGTAATAGAAATTCGATTTTTTTATCAAAATAATTCTAATGATTCTTGCATACAATTATACATTTATGTAATTATGTACAGTATTTTTTTCTCTCTCGGGGGCTACAAAGTATTTCATTTTTTTTTTCTTCAATTCTATTATTTTTATAGAGTATTGTAGGTAGGTGTTATTGGTACATACGTATGAAAAGCAAAGTCGGAAGTCGGGAAAAATAATCTTATGTGTGATTGAAAGTAACTTGGACTTTAATATTACTTAGTTCAAAAGTTTTGACATTTTTCTGGACAATGCAAGTCCACTATCCTAAAAATTTAATTTAATATTAATCTTAATTTTATTTTTATCAGGGACACTGTCTAAATAGGTAAAGGTAAGGTAAAATTAGATAAATAAATAAATAACTTGAAATGGAATCCCGAAGTAATGTATCACACGGTTCCGGGATCTCTTACGTCTTCGGAGGATAGGTTTTTAGTGGGTAAAAATCCCACACCCCAGGGAGTGAGATGGCTGGGTGTCTTTGGAAGATTTTCCTATCCTCACAAAAAAAACTTGAAATGGAGAAATAACGCCCCGGCCATGTTGGGAAAATGAATGTACAATGTACATTGTACATACCATCATCAACCGAAATCAGTAGCTTGATCGATAAGGCAGCGCACTTGTAACCTGGAGGTCGGTGGTTCAAGTCCCGGTTTCAGCGTATATTTACTAAAGCAAGTTTGAGTAGTTGTGATATCACGATAGTGATTAACACAAATATGATAACTTTAACTTTTACATACCATCATCAGAAGAAGCTTCCGATATCAATGAAGATCTTGAAGACGTCGAATTAGAATTTGATTCGACTTCATAATCCATACCAGAAACTTGTGTGTCTAAACGTTATTATTACCTACTTTTGTGTTAGGTACACTCTTTCTAATCAAAATAAAAATTCAAAAATGAAAAAGAAAACAACAAAAAAATACCTAGGCGTTACTCAATATTTTTATTATTATAGCTGCAACGGTCATATTCATTTAACAAGAAAGCTAGGATAGTAAGATAGCAATCCAAGAATAATAAATAAAAATGTGACGGGTTTTTTCGTCCTCGGAATCGAGGCTACGGAATTAAACAATATTGGAGTTGATAAAATAATAATAAGAAAATCAAAACTGTACTTGATCACAAAAAAATCTAATTTATTCGAAACCACGAAGTTCGATTATATCGGTGACGATAAATTCAAAATCAAAATTATACTTGATCACAAAAAATGAAGAAGAAAAATAAATCACACATAAAAAAAGAAAACACAGAATACTTCTGATTTCTTATATAAGAAATTCTCGGAAGTAATACTCGACTGTAGAATTCACAGAAAAACTACCGTTGGCATTCTAAAGGTCAATCAAATCGTAGGTATTTTTTCTTCCACGAAATCGAGGACATAAATTTCGGCGATACTGTAGTCAATAAAAATCAAACTTATACTTGATCACACAAAATAAAAAAATCGATTTTACTCGATCGTAGAATTCATAGGAAAATTATCGTTGACGATCTAAAAGTCTATCCAACACACGTCACAAATCGATGGAATATAAAATGCAAACTTTTTCCATCGATACAGTTGTAAAACTAATAGAAGCTGACCAGCTGGTTAATGGTTGGCAACATACGTGTTATTGATTCTTGTGGATCGTTATCGAGATATCGCACTCGGAGCAAAGGTCAGGTGGACTTTCAATCGTCAAGGTTTTCTACCCGGGGCGTCATGCACAACGGCCGGTGTACCATAATGGGTGATTGTCATTCTGGCTTTGATACTAGTAATGAATAACCGACCTCAGTACCTTGATCAATAAGCTTGACTTGTAACTACGGTGACCTTGGCTCGAATCCCAGCGGAGTCAATTTTTTTTTTTTTTACAAAAAAGCAATATCATGCTTACTACTGGCCAAATGTGTAATTACCTAATTCCAATAACACCGACCTCAGTAGCTTGATTGATAAGGCAGCGGACTTGTAACCTGGAGGTCGGTGGTTCAAATCCCCCCGATTTCAGCGTAGATTTAGTAAAGCTAGTTTGAGTAGTTGTGATATCACGAAGGTGATTAACACAGATATGATAACTTTAACTTTAACTTACTAATAATTTTAATTGTTCATTGCCATCGAGTTTTATAATAAGTGGTATTCTTAATAAAGTTTAAGTATGATTTCTTTGCGCTAAAGCACAAAGCGCTAGTCTGGTAATCCAGGAAGTTGGTTCGAAATTTTTCAATCTATTTTCCACCCAAAAATTAAATTGTCAATAATTCACTTAGATTAAGAGGAAGCAGATACAAGGCGAGAAGTTTCAACATGGAAGATGGAGCAGAGGAGCCTTACCATGAAGTTTAAAAAAAACTAAAACCAGAACAAACCCTTTTCAAAGATGTTTTAATTAGGTATTGTTCAAAAAATAAATAAATGTTTGTTATTAAAAAAAAAACAATAGCATTGACCTTGAAAAAGAAAATAATCTGTGGTTCCAGCTGTTCCAGTACAATGAGTGAGGTATACAGTTCACAGAACGACTGGTAGTCAAGTAAAAGTGATCAGAATTTTGCACAATTACTCGAACTCGTCTTACTAAGTTTTTGCTATATTTGGGACTCGAACCACCGACCTCCAGGCTACGAGTCCGCCGCGTTATCGATCAAGCTATTGAGATCTTCAGTTCAGAGAACGAGTGGTAGTTAAGTAAAAGTTATCATATTTTTGTTAATCACCTCTTTGTGATGTCACAACTACTCAAACGCACGCTGCTAAAATTACCGAAAATTGGAGTCGAACTACTGACTTCTAGGCTACGAGTCTTCCGCGTTATTTATTCAGCTACTAAGGTCTTCAGTTCACAGAACTACTGGTAGAGTAATTTACGTCTGAAGGTACTATAATGGTATGTTGGTTGCGTAATTATGTCTTCTGACCTTACAGATCTACTTCCTGTTAATCTCAACATTCCTGCCCAAGGTTGGCTGGAAGTTCTAGGCAAATTACGCGGTCAATAATAATAATAAAAATAATAGATTTTATTTATAATTGCTGATAAGGACTACTACAAATAAAACTCTTTAGTGGAAGGTAACCACCAGGCGAGATTAATGCTCAAAGCATTTTCTACCACCTAACCCTCAGAGCCTTATTATTATGCGGTCACAAACTCAAATTAGTGAGGACAAATTCATGCACTCGGTGGGATTCAAACCGACGGATCCCTACGCTACCTGGAATAACCACTTAACTCCCATGAGGACAAATTAATGTATACAAATTCAGGCACTGGGTGGGATTCGAAGAAGGCGATAAAACAATAAGTAATAACCGTTATAAAATAAAAGCTCTGCATAGTTTAGAGAGAGAGAGAGTGTGCAAGGTCAAAAAGTATGAAAAGCTGACTGACTATCAGTTTAATTATAATAATTGACATAATGATCAATGCGAATGCCTGTGAAGATAGTGATCGCTAGAACAATTTCTATTATAAATGAAGGTACATAGGTAGGTAGGTATCTACCAGGGGCGGCCGGTGATAAGGAGCTGCGGAACTGCAGCACCCCCAGACACAAGCGAAAAAGAGGGGATTTCCTCAAGTCCTAGTTCGTTCCCAATGAAAATTATCATTCATTATGAATAATTAATGCATTATTATGTGGAAGAGATTGCCACAGGCAATAACCCCGCCCTTTAGGTAGGACATTGTTGTTATTTTCTTTTTTACTTATTTATTTTGTCATTTGTTTGTTTTTTCTTAATTTTATACTGTTACCATTGTACTCTGTCCTCCTAATAGAGCATACTATAATAATAATTATGATTGGTATGGTAAACAAACACAAACTCTTTAGATACTAAAAGAGCGACTCTATAAATCCCATTTAAGTCCGGATTATGAGGCAGCCCCCCAAAAGCATTTTTACGCCGGTCGCGCCTGATATCGAGAATTCTACGTCCATACATGATGTGGATATGGGTATTGATTAGATACATCCATATTGGAAGATCTTTCTCACGTGTATTCCATAGTTACATTTCCATATTGGAAAATATTCAAGTTTTCTCTCATAGATTGCACTGATTTGTACATATTATAGTTACCACAGGGTGCGGCACTGTGTGATACCTGCATAACAAAACTATGTAGGTAAATATCCAAGCTATTAGAAGAATGTCTCAAGGTATTTGAGGACTATTCCTTTTACGAGAGAACTATAAAGATATAGCTTTATAGCTATAGCCATAATAATAATTATATAATTCAGTGTCCGTGAGATGATTGATACTTAAATTACGGTGGTGAGAGGATTATATGGACATCCAGATCGAATGTCCAGATCCAATGTCTACGAACATAACCAATTCTTACTTGGTATGTAAATAAGTAAATTAACGTTATGAATAAAATTCTAATTCTTAAAGTAGTTACCCGCAGAAAACTAAATTATAACGCATGCATATTCCATCACCACAGCACACCAGAAGCGTTATTTGAAATTAAAGACAAAAATAGTTAAGATACAAACAACGAAAATAGGGTAAGAAGGGTAAGAAGGAGCAAGAAAAGAGGGCAAGAAGGGGCAAGAGAGAACATGAAATGAGGAAAGTAGAACTAGAAATAGTAAAAGAAAATGGTGGGAAAGGGAAATCTACTTCCGATGTCTAATTATCTATAACTAAACTCGGAAGTAAAAATGAGATGAGTAGATGGGCAAGAACACGACAAGATAATAGACACAAAAAGGAACCTCAGAAGCAAGAATGAAAGGGAAAGAAGGAATAGTAAACATACAAAAAAAGCATATGAAGGATTTGATAAAAGAAGTGAAGAGAAGGATAAAGTGTACAAGAAAGAGTAAAAAAAAAGGTTTTGTGGTCTTAGGTAAAAAGAGATTTTCTAAACTTTGACGAACCTGAAGAAATGGAAGAAACAGAGAGAAAAAAAAAACAGAATTAGAAACACGTCAACACAGTTGAAAATTAGAAACACAGAAAAAAAGAAACCCCGCATCAAAATTGAAGCAACACAAGAAATTTCCGTTTTTTCTCAACTACTTACTTGAGTTTTCAATAACTAACAAGTTTGATAAGAGCAAGAAAAATAAAAACAGCTATCTATCACAGTAAAAAGGAGTCAAAGCGCGTAACGGAGAAAATATAAGAACTTAAAAAAATAATAATAAAAATCATAATTATGTACCTATGGGCCTAATGGAGAGAAAAAAAAGAACTTATATATGAGAGAAAAAATAATCTATATCTATAAAAGAAAGCTGTCTGTATGTGTGTGTGTATGTATGTATGTATGTTCTTTATACAAATCCACACCGTTTGACCGAGAAACCTGAAATTTTGCACATAGGTCCGCTTGGATCAGGAAATTATTCTAGGCTAGATTATATCTCCCTGAGGTTAAGCTACAATGAGTAAGGATAAAAATGGATGGGTGACGCAAAAAAAAATGCACGTTTTTTGACATAAATGACATTTTTTCTCGAAATTTGTCGCGACGACCTATCAACTCAAAGCGAGAAAGTTTTAGGCAAGGGTTTGAGCTTTCAATTGACATA
>CM044964.1:21923805-22051305 GCA_024516035.1 Bactericera cockerelli | reverse complement strand
TAATTACTACAGACTTAACCCTTCAAAGCACCGTGGTTCTTTTCAGATTTTTTTTAACCCTTGATGACTCACCCTCAACGTTGACCTCGACGTCATCCAGATTGCCGGGCGCCACATTACTCAAGGTGAAGTGTGAGGTAGTGGCTACGGGGGCCGCTGAAAGGGCCGCCCCTGTTACTAGAGGAAAGTCGCCCACTACGGGCGCCATGAATGGGGAACCTGATGAGAAGAAAATTAATAGGAACGGTTAGCTGGAAGTTTTTGATAAATTATTTGCTATTATTGACTAAATATGTGATGGTCTCCAACTATCCCAAACGGTAAAAATATGTGCGATCAACCATCGTGAGAACTTGGACTTTTTGTTTATAAGCCATTAAAACCTTGCCTCACTGCAAGCTAGCCTAACTTGTTTGGTGAGCTGGTCGGTTCTAGTCTTTTAGCGGGACACTGGTCTACTCCACGTCCCCCAACCAGCCAGATGTCAATCTTATAATTAGATTAAATCTAAGAGCGAAATTAATAGACAAAATCAAGTTCCTAAGTCATGACTTAGCACTGGTTTTCCCCATTTAAGACAGTACGCATACCGAGACTTAGCGCCACAGAGGTATTACAAAAACCTCTACTGACTGTCTCGCTCAGTGGTCAATGCGTCTGACTGGTAAGCCAGAGGTTCCGGGTTCGAAACCAAGCCAGCACATGACAAGTTATCGTCCCATTTGGGATTTTGACCACATAATAATGTCTGGGGATTACTGGTGGAATAATGGACATCATTAGTCCTAATTGAGCAGTATAGATAAGATGATGATATTATATTATTTTTATTATATCATTAATTCCACCCGAATCCTAATTCATAATTTGGCTCTTAGTTTAATTTAAATAATTTCACTTTATTGGGACTTTTTAAACATTAAACAAAATTAACAATGAACATTAGTTCATTGTTAATTTACCTATCTAGTTGTAAAAGTAATTGTAGATTTCTATTTACGCTTTCTTAAACCACAGGTAAATCTCAACGTAAATAAGGTTTTGGGTGGAAGAGATTGCCACAGGCAATAACCCCGCCCTTTAGGTAGGTCATTATTGTTATTTTCTTTTTTACTTATTTATTTTGTCATTTGTTTGTTTTTTCTTTTCTTTTCTTAATTTTATACTGTTACCATTGTACTTTGTCCTCCTAATAAAGCTTGAAAAAAAAAAAAAAAAAAAAAAATTGTAATTTGTAATTTATTTGCATCAATTGATATACATATACATGATAGGTACAATATTAAGGTACAATAAATAAAAATATTAAGAAGATGAAGGTACATAAAAAGAATAAATACATAACTTGGCACATACATACCTAATAATGTAATAAATAATGTTTACTTGTATACTTATGTTTCTAGGTACCTATCTGTGTCGAATAGATCGCTTAGTTGTAATATATATATATACTAGCGGGCTGTCGCCCGCTTTGCGGGCCGAGGCATGGCCGTGAAAGCAAAAAGTCCTTTTTCGCCAATGGCAGGTGTTGTAGTGGGAATTTCGAAAAATCCCGTCTTATTGCACATCTAGACCATAAGACAAAGCTACCTACCAAATTTCAGCTTCCTAGGACTTACGGTTTGGGTTGTAGAGCGATGATCAGTCAGTGAGTGGTCAGTCAGTGACTTTGACATTTATATATTAAGATATATAATAAAAAAAAAACCTACCAGGCACATGCTCTTTGTTGAACTGGATGCTGATCACGTGATCCAGGGGCTCGAGTGGCACGAAGCTGACCGAGAACTTGGCGTTCCCGTGCGAGTGGACCTGGGTGGGGATGTTAGTCCCGCGTGCCGATATGGTGATCTCGAGATTCCCCTCGCCCGCCTGCGACGCGTCGACACTGAACTGGAGCGTGTTGCCCACGTGACCTGGGAAGCCAAGAGAGGGTTAATTTAATAGAAAATTTCGTTATACAAGTATACAGATGTCGAAATGGTGATCTCGAGATTCCCCTCGCCCGCCTGCGACGCGTCGACACTGAACTGGAGCGTGTTGCCCACGTGACCTGGGAAGCGAAGAGAGGGTTAATTTAATAGAAAATTTCGTTATACCTACAGCAGTACACTAATAACCTGGGTGGGGATGTTAGTGCCGCGGGCGGAGATTGTGATCTCGAGATTCCCCTCGCCCGCCTGCGACGCGTCGACACTGAACTGGAGCGTGTTGCCCACGTGACCTGGGAAGCCAAGAGAGGGTTAATTGAAACCATGGGGCCAATTTGCAAAGATGGAAAGAAGTTTTTAAAAGAGTTGGGAGAGCGGATAGCATGTGTGACAGGAGAGAAGAGAGCAAAATCATACCTAATGCAAAGAATAAGTTTGGCTGTTCAGGTTGGAAATGCGGCGAGTGTGTTGGGAACAATGAAGAGGACAGCGGATATGCGGGAGGTGTATTATCTATGAGTTAAACGATTTGTATTTTAAATAAAGCTTTTTATGGCTCATTTTTAGACATTTAATTTTAATATCCTTTATAAGAAGTTTCAAACCCAACGAATTTAATCTTAAAAGGGCTAATTTAATAGAAAATTTCGTTACACAGCAGTCGAACGTGGCTATAAGAGAACTGGATAAATGAGACACCTTGATATAAGAGAACTGGATAAATGAGAAACCTTGATATAAGAGAACTTTATAAATGAGAAACTTTGATATAAGAGAACTGGATAAATGAGAAACCTTGATATAAGAGAACTGGATAAATGAGAAACTTTGATATAAGAGAACTGGATAAATGAGAAACTTTGATATAAGAGAACTGGATAAACGAGAAACCATGATATAAGAGAACTGGATAAATGAGGTACATTGATATAAGAGAACAATTTCCATGCTCAATTTGCCTCTCTCCAAGGGAAAATAATCTCTTTATAAGAAAAACCTGGATATAAGAGAACTGGATAAATGAGGTACCTTGATATAAGAGAACAATTTTCGGGCTCAACTTGCCTCTCTCCAAGGGAAAGTAATCTCTTTCTAAGAGAAACCTCCCAGACAGCACGGCAGGTGACTTCCAGTCTGGATTTAAGGTGGAAATATCCAGGTGTATAAAGTCAACTGGACCTCCAGCTGTCCCGACAGCTGGATTTTTCCATTATGGATTAAATCAGTTGACCAGCCACCTGGATATTTCCAACAAAAATCCATCTAGACTCAGTCACCTGGGCAGTCAGCTAGAAGTATAACGAATCTCTCCAGCTAGGACATAAATAGAATTTAGTCAGTTGACCAGTCAGCTGGAGATGCTCCACATTTCTCCAGTTCAGTTAAAACGCGCTCTCGGATAGATTCGGGTTTCACACGAACTTTACCGAGAGTGTTCTTGTTGCATTCGCCATCTTTAATCTTTGAATAATTTTTTAGATAAATTCCGTTTTTGTGATTCTCGATTATTGTGAGTTGTTTTAATTCTTTTTATAATTGGTACCTATTTCAATTAGTTTTTGAACATTTTTATAACTACTGCAAGTGTTAATTCTAACTGAACTTCAAATTTGATTTCGAGAAAGTGTTAATTCTTACTGAACTCCATATTTGATTTTGAGATGTCACAGAAGGAGTTCTTTGGTTTGTCTAAAATTCTAAATCGTGAATCGTGACAGAAGAAAAGGAAAGGACAACAAAAAGTTAAAAATGGATAACATTCTTCATTGGACAATACTCCATGCACTTGGACAATAATGAACTTTCTGCACTCTACTGTTCCTGGACACTGGACAGTCAAACTAGCACAGGGGTTCAACACCATCAATTCACTTGGAATTGTACCTTAAAAAAGGTCCTGGGTCAAGCAAGTAAACAGCTGAATTATCTGATGTATGGTGCTAGATAATGAAAATTTTCATTCTTTGGATTTTTTTTAGATATGCAATACATAATATTTTATTATAAAATGAATTTTTCACTCGTACGTGCTTCTGCCACACTAAAAAGATGATGTAGTGTATACTTTTTTACATGCTTCCTGATTATTTGACTCAAAATTAATTAGCCAATCTTCTGTGCACTGTCTCTAATAATAATATTAACTATTCAGCTTTCTAAACCACCTTATTACTATGAAGCCCCTCAAATTTTGTGTTCATTTTATATCTATTAAAAAAAAGTGTTCCACACTATTGTGTTTTATAATTTCACTAGTCTTAACAATTAAGTCAATTTTGTTTTAATTTAAGTATAACAATGCTTTTTTGGTAATAATTCTCAAAGCAAACAACCCAGCAATTCTAATTAGCCACAGAAGTATGTAAATTGTCATGAAGGATTACAAATACATAATAACATTCACTAATCCATGTTCCACCACGTTAGACATTGCTTAACTTTGGCTATTTCATAAAAACTGGTGTATTCAATGCCTCATCATCATTTTCTGCTGGCTATTAGTTTATTTCTCTGTTGTTTTTGGTTTCACTGAAGAAATATATTTCCATTTACATAGTATTATTATTTTATTGTGATTATGTACATGGTATGAGCATATTTTATAATTGGATATCATTATTTTATTTCTATACTAGCTAAAACCTGGCATTTTGTCACCATTAAGGTTTTTTCTCATGGCCGGTGTCCTAATGAAAATAATAATAACATTTTTAATTGGAAGGTAACCACCAGGTCAGGTTATGCTCAAAGCATTTTTCTACCACCTAACCCTCAGAGTCTTATTATTATGTGGTCACAACCATAATGAGGAAAAAATTGAAACAACGGAACCCTACGCTAAGTGGATTATCTGACTAGCACGTTAACCACTTGATTACCAGTGCACTTGAAAATTGTATTACATATTTTTATTTTGATAATTTTCTAGTATGTTGAAGGTGGCTTAGGGGGGGTGAACTCTCAGTGAAAGTACCGTTTCGTATTGTAACCCCAAGAGGACATAGGCAGCCAGACATGCACAACTTTGAGTATTATAATATATAGAGATTATACCTACTTAGGAAGTACTTGTGATACATTGGTACAAGGTCTTGTGACATGGTGGAAATTTAATAGTGCATTTTACACTTTTGTGACAATTTTTTTATTAATAATAAACACTCTTATTGTAAAATATAATCATGTTAAAGAGTCTTATTTGAATTGTGTTGTTTAAAACAGATTAGTTATTTTCTTTTTCTTTCCAAATTTCTATAAAAAAAAAAAATTATACCCAAATTTGTGTGTGTGTATGTGTTAAAAAAACCTATTTAAAATTTATTACTTTATTTTTATACAAAAAAAATATTCTTCATGAGATTTGAATGTGTGGCCTCTAAATTAAATAACTGAAATTGAATTTATGCCTAATATACATTTGTTTCTAGATTTTTATTACTATTATTATTATTTGCAAAAAAAATGCATATAATGGGATTCGAACCCACGACCTCAAAACCAAGAGCGTAGCATTTGATTATTATGTAGTATAATGTACAGTATAGGTAAATAGGTATGTCAACATTGTGGTAGTGAGTTACTACCCAACCACTAGAGAGCGCTATAAGTAGCTGGAAATAAGTGGAACAAATCCAGTTGACTTTGGGCAACTGACTTCCAGTTAAAAGTTGGGTTACTTTCCAGTTCATTTCCAGTTGATTTCCAGGTGGAGGTCAGGTGGAAGGTGGAAATCTCCAGCTGATTTCCAGGTGGGCAAGTAGACTTTTTCCACCTAACAGTATGGTATACATCCAGTTGACTGTGCTGTCTGGGCTGGATATAAGAGAACTGGATAAATGAGAAACTTTGATATAAGAGAACTGGATAAATGAAAAACCTTGATATAAGAGAACTGGTTAAACGAGAAACTTTGATATAAGAGAACTGGATAAATGAGCAACCTTGATATAAGAGAACTGGATAAATGACGTACCTTGATATAAGAGAACAATTTCCAGGCTCAATTTGCCTCTCTCCAAGGGAAAATAATCTCTTTACAAGAAAAACCTGGATATAAGAGAACTGGACAAATGAGACACCTTGACATATAAGAGAACATTTTCCAGGCTCAATTTGCCTCTCTCCAAGGGAAAATAATCTCTTTCTAGCCAGCGTCGATGGCATATTGAATACACCGGTTCCCTTCAGAACACCGAAGTTAAGCGACATCCAGCGAGGTTAAGACTTGGATGGGTGACCATTCAAATTCTAATTCTCGTGACGCTGGCTTTTCCCGGCCCCACTCAGGCTGGGTGAGGTCAATGTGAGTAGCAGGTTTGTGAGTTTCCTGCGAATGGAGGGTAAAACCCCCGTCGTGATATGACCATGGCAGTTGAAAGCGACGTTAAACCCCACTTAAAAAAAAAAAAAATCTCTTTCTAAGAGAAACCTGGATATAAAAGAACTGGATAAATGAGTCACCTTGGATATAAGAGAACAATTTCCAGGCTCAATTTGCCTCTCTCCAAGGGAAAATAATATCTTTACAAGAGAAACCTGGATATAAGAGAACTGGATAAATGAGACACCTTGATATAAGAGAATAATTTCCAGGCTCAATTTGCCTCTCTCCAAGGGAAAATAACCAAGAGAAACCTGGATATAAGAGAACTGGATAAATGAGAAACTTTGATATAAGAGAACTGGATAAACGAGAAACCTTGATATAAGAGAACTGGATAAATGAGACACCAGAATAATTTCCAGGCTCCATTTGCCTCTGTCCAAGGGAAAATAAACTCTTTACAAGAGAAATTTGGATATAAGAGAACTGGATAAATGAGAAACTTTGATATAAAAGAACTGGATAAACGAGGAACCTTGATATAAGAGAACTAGATAAATGAGACACCAGAATAATTTCCAGGCTCAATTTGCCTCTCTCCAAGGGAAAATAACCTCTTTATAAGTGAAACCTGGATAAATGAGACATCTTGATGTAAGAGAACAATTTTCAGTTTCAATTTGCATCCCTTTAGAAACTCTGATAGGTAATTACTTTCAATACAAACTATCCATTCGTCTGTCCCGGTAGCTCAGTGGTAAAGGCGGCACTGTGTGAATCCAGAGGTCGCGGGTTCGAAACCCAGCCGGGGCAAGACAAGTTATCCTCCCATTTGGGATTTTTACCACATAATAATACGTCTTGGGCTTACTGCTGGAATAATGGGACTTAATAGTCCTAATTGGGCAGTATAAATAAGGCGATATTATTATTATTATTACCTTTTGGTATGGATCCCACGTGAACTTTGCGAGCGTCGTACACCTTAGCATTGAAGGGGGTGCCGTATACAGGGTGACCGTTGTAGTCGACACAGATGTTGTGCGCATGTGCAACCCTTTAGAATCTCTGATAGGAGGGTTGGGTGGAAGGGATTGCCATAGGCAATAACCCCGCCCTTTAGTTAGGACATATGTATATTTATATTTTTTTTTCTTGTTTATATTATTAATATTGTGAGTTTTATATTTAATTTTTACAATTATTTGTCTGTATATAATTTTGTTCAACTAATAAAGAGTTTCTAAATAAATAAAATAAAAAAATAAATAATATAAAATAAATAAAATAAAAAAATAAATAATATACCTAAAATAAATAAAATAAATAAAATAAATAAAAAAAAGAAAATAAATAAAATAAATAAAATAAATAAAATAAATAAATAAGTAGGTAATTCTTTGAATACAAATTATCCATTACCTTGTGGTATGGATCCCACGTGAACTTTGCGAGCGTCGTACACCTTAGCATTGAAGGGGGTGCCGTATACAGGGTGACCGTTGTAGTCGACACAGATGTTGTGGGCGCCCACCTCCTGGGGGGAAAACTCTGCCGTGAATCCGTCGTGAACGTTACCCGTGACCTTGACCGGGAGCTCCAGCGTGGGACCTGAAAAACATGGCGTTTAATTAACAATATTATAGTAACAAATTTAGTAGTCACTGTGGCAGAGTGAGTTAGCGCGCTAGGCATTGCACGCACGGTGACCTGGGTTCGATCCCCAGCGGGGCAGGAATTTTTCTGCTCTGTACTTGGATGTTCGGGGTCCACTCATACCTCGTGAGGAAAAATGAGTAGCTGCTTTGATGTGAAGCAGCGACCAGTGGCAGAATCTTAGGCAAAACAAACACAAGATATTGTAAATTAAAGTGGTAAGGTCCTATGATTCTGCACTACCCACTAAAATTGTGAAATAACACAAAGAAAAAGCAATATTATAAATAATAAATTATTCCTTCTTTTTAAAACGGATAAAAAATAAATTATCTTGTGTTTTATGACAATATAATAAATGGACCTGAAAACAATGGAGTTTATTGAATAATATAAATGGGGTCAACCCCCGTAGATTCATTCAAAAAAAAAAAAAAAAAAAAAAATATTAATATAATCAACCGACCTCAGTAGCTTGATCGATAAGGTGGCGGACTTGTAACCTAGAGGTCGCGGTTGTTCGAGTCCCGAGTTCAGCGTAGATTTCGTAAAGATACTTCCGAAACATTTCTAATACTAGAAATTGGAAGTATGTTACTTCCGAAAATTTTCTAATATTAGAAATCGGAGATATTGTGTTCGATTTATTTAAAAAAAAAACATTTTTTTGCTCCGATTTCAATTTTTTTTCTTCAACTGACGTGACGTAGGAATTTCTCTACAGGGCAGCATGATGTTAGATTGCATCTTCTGATTTCTGCACAAGTTTCTGGTCCGTGTTCCGACATTAAAACATCTTGGTCTTATTATTTTTTTATTATTACGTTTGCAATGCACGAGAGTTTGTGAAGGTCAGTTTAAGCACGATATACTCGTACATAAAATTGGTAGGTAGGTATATAATATATGTAGGTAGGTATACAATACATATAGGTAAGTAGATAATATAGGTAGGTATATAGGTAATACATATAGGTATGTATATAATACATATAGGTAGGTATACAGGGTGAGCACAAAGTCTCACCCCACCCCCCGTATCTCGAGAATGGCTGAAAATACAAGAAAACGCTAAAACCCGTATTCCTTAATTTTTAGGGGGATTAAATTTCAGCCAAAAAAAATTTGCCTACAAGGCCCCAGTCAGGCTGGGCATGGACCAACTTTAAAATCTTAAATAGAATAGTAAGTCTTGTGGCATATTGTTTTAAAGGTCTCATAGAGAGAAGTTCAATACAACAAATTTCAGTGAGCTACGACTTACCGTTCTTGAGATACATGGTCGGACGTCCTGCGTAATATCCATATATTTTGACCTATAACTCGTTGACCGTAAATTCCAGAAAAATGAAATTTGTTGATAATAACTCCTTATGGCTTTCGAACAAGTTAAAACTTGATTTGTTTTTTTCGTTAAAATTTTTCGGACTGTTCGTTCGGCTGGCTGACGAAACCGACCAGAAACTAATATCAAAAGAGTATGTCGAGTTATACCTTTTTCGACAGGGCTTGTCATAAGGAGTTATTATCAACAAATTTCATTTTTCTATAATTTACGGTTAACGAGTTATAGGTCAAAATATATGGATATTACGCAGGACGTCCGACCATGTATCTCAAGAACGGTAAGTCGTAGCTCACTGAAATTTGTTGTATTGAACTTTTCTCTATGAGACCTTTAAAACATTATGCCACAAGACATACCATTCTATTTAAGATTTTAAATTTGGTCCATGCCCAGCCTGACTGGGGCCATGAAGGAAAAAAAATTTGGCTGAAAATTAATCCCCCTAAAAATTAAGGAACATGGGTTTTTGCGTTTTTTTGTATTTACAGCCATTCTCGAGATACGGGGGGTGGGGTGAGACTTTATGCTCACCCTGTATAATACATATAGGTAAGTATATTTAATGAAATACCTATACAAGGTGTCCCAGTTCCTTTTGGAAATTCAGAATCAATTCTAGGGGACATTCTAAGACTAAAATATTCTCAGATCATTTTTCGAAAAATGCCGTCGAACGGAGATATGACCAAAATAATAACTCAGTTTTGAAAGCAAATAATAGGTTCAAAATATAAGGTATATTTAATTTTTTGGTATTGGGAAAAAACAACCCATACAGCCATAAATATAAGGTATCTAGAAGGTATTTCCTTGGTAAATTTACTTCTTCTTATTTTACTCGGTCTTATCCCGCTTGAGCAGGGTCGAGGTTGTTCAACCTCATGGTTGAGGTTGGTTGGTTTTGGCACAATTTTTACGGCTGGATGCCCTTCCTAACGCCAACGATTCTATTTATTCTATTACTCAATATTCATTAAACATTTTCACTTCTTTTCAACAAATTAAAGTTCATTTCTCAGGTGAAAACTTTTCATTCAAGTGATTTTTTTTATTTTATTTTTTTCTTTTCATTTTTGATTCCTGTTTATAGTCCCCAGCCAGACTATCAACTATTAGCCTCCTTGTAAAGACAGTGGTAGAAGTGCTGAGTCATTCCTCCACTGTCTGGCTACCATCGTTCACGATGACGCCACCCGGGCCTATGATGATATGATGATTTTTGAATTTTCGAAAAATTACCTAAGATTATTTTAGTCTTAGAATGTCTCCTGGAGTTGATTCTGAAATTTTTTACAAATAAAACTTGGACACCCTGTATATGTACTATTTTTTATATAAGTATTATACAGTGAAATACCTGTGTAATACCAACTAGTAAGAGCAGTAATGTGACAAGTAACATTTCAGATGGTAGCTATTTTTTGTCGTATTTATTCAAGCCATCTTTCAGTAAATGACATTTATTAGGTAGCTCGATCAGTCTTTATTCGTCTTCTCGTGCGCTATATGACTTGATAAGTCTTTAAGTCAATGATATTTTAAGTTTATCTAACAGAAAAATGTGATAACTATTTATAGGTAATAAGTAATAATACTAATAATAATAAAAATCTTTAGTAGAAGGTAACCACCAGGCGAGGTTATTGCTCAAAGCATTTTCTACCAGCTAACCCTCAGAGTCTTATTATTCACAAACTCAGTCTTATTATGGTTACAAACTCAATTTAATGAGGAAAAATCCATGCACTGGGTGGGATTCGAACCAACGCAACGGATCCCTACGCTACCTGGATTACCAGACTAGCGCGTTGACTACTTGACTGTAAAATAGTACAGCTTGATCAGGCGGTAGACTCGTAACCTGGAGTTCGGTGGTTGCTTAACGGAGACTTGAGAGCAGCAGTGTGCGTTTGAGTACTTAATTGCGATATCAAGATTGTGATTAACACAAGATATGATAACACATGCAACGTTCAGTATCTCTCTAATACATAATTTCAAAAAGTTTGAAATCCAATATAACATATTGTTTGTCCCGGTAGCTCAGTGGTAAAGGCGGCACCCTGTGAATCCAGAGATACCAGAGGTCGCGGGTTCGAAACCCAGCCGGGACAAGACAAGTTATCCTCCCAGTTGGGATTTTTATCACAAAATAATACGTCTCGGGCTTACTGCTGGAATAATGAGACTTAATAGTCCTAATGGGGCAGTATAAATAATACGATATTATTATTATTATGTCTTTTAAATATGATGCCTTTTAAAGTCTATGATAGGTATAAACAAGTCAAGCTTTCAATCTTGCGCCTATGAGTTAGTCCACATGATAATGAATCCTAGGGTGGAATTAATAGACGTTTTTATAATACCTCTGTGGCGCAAGTCACGAATTGCGTACTGTGTAATAATAATAATGTTTATTATGCATTAAATAACATCATAGTCTATCGTGTTCCTCTATAAATACGGTGTGTACTTTTCAGGATAGATAGGGAAACCGGAAAACCGACGCTTAGCAATGACTTGTGATATAGAATTTGTTTATTAATTTCGCCCTGAGTCTCATATTTTGCATAGTTATAAAATTAATTATGAACAATATAGAACTTGTTCTTTCTAACACCAACACACACCACTGAGAAACACATCTAACACGATTCGTCACACTATACAGCTCTTTATTTTATGTCACACAACAGTTGGTTGTATTGTTCTTAGTAATTCTCTGAACACTCAAGAACTGTAAGATCCAACCAACACAATGGCACAGACCAAGAGGCGAATTGAAAAGCAGAATCATCGCAAATTTATGTAATAGTCAGCACCGGTTCCCAACCAGTGGGTCCGAAACTCAAGAATAAATATTAAAATTTAATATTAAAAAAATAATATTAAAATGCGCAAAATAAGTACAAAGTTGGCCGCAAAATTGTTTCAAAAATATTATTGGGCCCCAAGCTAAAAAGGTTGGGAACCGCTGCAATAGTGCATACATATTTTTTCGTGCAGAAGTAGTCAAATGGTTAACGCGCTAGTCTGGTAATAGCGTAGGGTTCGAATCCCACCCAGTGCATGCATTTTTCCTTATTTATTTGAATTTGTGACCACATAATAATAAGACTTTGATGGTTGAATTGTAGAGAATGCTTTCAGCATTAACCTCATGATTATCTTGATAATCAACATAGTGGAAGATAATCAAAATAGGAAGAGAATGCCGTTGGCATTAGCACCGCTCTTGATCAAGTTTTGTTTTATTACTGTCAATTTCTATGTATGTACCTATATATTCTATGTAAATAAAACTTCATCTAATCTAATATGTTTAATAATAATAATAATCTTCCACTGAGGAGTATTATTTTTATTATTATTATTATTGGATAGGCACATATTATTATTATTATGGATTCTCTTATGATAGTGGGTCTTTTTGATTTTAATTAAGAAGACGTCAATTCTTTGGTCTCGCAGATATTCCTCTGCTAGGGGCACGTTAAGTCCTCACCCAACAGGAAAAGTGTGGGTCTCTGAAGACCAACAGTCCTACGCGCTTAAGACTCACTTAAGTAGGAAGCATAGGAATGTCAAGAAGATGCGTCATAGGAGGGATAGGCCTGTGTGATAGGTGTTGTTGTTCTGAATAGCGATAAACAATTATGATTATTGAACATTCTGATGAGTAATAGAATCCATCTGATATCAAGATATCATCTGTGGATATAAGATATGTTGTAGCCAGCTTGGCTACTGCTTGAGGGAGTGATGGTCTTTAGAGTCGAACACATGCTAACGCACTCAGGACCCTACTGAAACTTTGTGATTAAAAAAGAAGATGATTATATGTAAATAGGTAAATATATTTCAAGTATTTGTTGAAAAAAATATGGTCTTCAGCCAAACTCGAGAAAAATTGTCTCGTTCTATGAACCACATATTTCTATGTGAGATCAATCATCGTGAGAACATGGGCTTTTGCTTTATAAGCCTTTAAACCCTCGGGAACTACAAGCTAGCCTGGCTTGTTAAGGTTGGTTAATCCATTCTCTGTTTATAGTCCTCTAGCGAGACACTGGTCTTGTTCCTGTTTAACGGCCCCCATTATTATCTGATTTCACCTAATTGTATTAACCCTAGAATGTCTCACGGGTCCTAAAAGAGACACACTTACCCGTGACTGCCACAGACAGCTGGGCCGACGTGTTGCTGTCCACATTCATGTGAAAGCTGGCCACTTCGCTCACAGGGATCAGCTGGAGGTGGTTGAGATTAACCTGTACCCGACTCATGTCCGAGATTGAGTACAGGAGAGGACAGCCTTCCACTGTCTCTCCGTTGAACTTTATGTCAATCACGTGAGCTTTGCTGAAATAGAATAAACAGGAATCAGAAAGTTATCATATTTGTGTTAATTTATTTATTTTGTTTAATCTGTCATCGGGAAATACCCGTTGACAGATTAAATAAATAACGGGAAATTATTTAATTGTAAGCTAGTAGGTAAGTAAGTAGAAACATTGTATACACCGAAAGGTAAAAATACAATAAAAAAGATTATTATTATTATTACCCAATTAATACATGTGCCCTAACTTAAAGTATTATTACAACTTACTATTCTTATACATATATCTAAAACTAATAACTTAAAAAAAATGCCTATGACTAATTTAAGCTCAACAGATTTAAAAGGTAGGTTTTAATTGATTCTATAGATTGTATAGAGTCAGACATAATACTATGTGTTATGTGGTGGGTTACTAATTAAGTTACACAACTCCATAGATCTACAAATTGGGGCGTTTTTTGCTTGTTGTTTTTCACAGTTTTAATCTGAAAGATGTCATTATTTCTTGTTCTTAATCACTTCAGTGATGTCACAATACTACTCAAAATTGATCTATGTAGGTATTAGCCTTTTTTTAAGATGAGTATTTCTCGGCCTTTTTTTATTTCGCAGCCCTGAAACAGGAGCTACTGTAGACTTCGCGCACACCTTGCGCATGTTCAAATGCTATGTCAGAATGTCATGAACCACAATTTTTGATAAATTTAACTTCTGGGCAATCAAACGAATACTTAATCGACGGTCTGAGTTCAAAACTTCGGGCACACGAGTCACATTGTCGGTGTTTGTCGAAGTCGAAGGTCTTCCGGCACGGTCTTCATCAGCGACCTCTTCCCGGCCCTCCAAAAAAGCTTTGTGCCACCGAAACACACCCTTCTCTTGCTAAAGCAACACCTGGGTAAGCCTGCTTGATCATATCAAACGTCTCTGCCGCAGATTTACCGAGTTTCACACAGAATTTAATCGCGTACCTCTCCTCTAACGAACGCTGCACTTTCGTCTAGCACCACAGAATTGCGTCGCGCGAAAATGCCTGTCCTGACTCTCCAAGTACTCGGAGACAACCGACCAGCCGCTCATTCGTTAGCTAGGAACCTACTCTACCGAATCCAGTCGCAGCGCGCACGCTCCGAAGTACAGTCGTGGCGAAAGAAAATGAGTCCTATTACTTTCCGGACAAACCCTGTATACTTCCCAAAACTCAGGTCAAAAAAACAGAAACACTCATTTCTTTTCTCAACTGTGTTGAAAGTGACAGACACAAGACAAAACTATAAAAAATCACAAGACCAATCAGAGCTTACTAAAAAAAAAGACAAAACTATCTACCTAGATATATTTCTCATACTTTACCTATATATTTTCCAAACTCTCTCTTTATTCCCTCTCAAGAAACACGAACACCTCATTTTCTCACCTGTGCTGGGGCGTGAAGGACACAAGACAAAGGTCTCTACCTACATATATTCTATAATATATTTCTCATAACTTTTCTATATATTTCCCAAAACTCTCTCTTCTCTCTCCTCTGAAGGAAAACAAGAACACCTCCATTTTCTCTCACCTGTGCTGAGGCGTAAAGGACACCAGACACTTGCCGCCTCCTATGACGGTCACGTGATTGGGCACTTCTCCTCATTCACGCTGATCTCGAGCTGACCCTCTCCGGCTCCACATGAGGACAATTGAGGTGCAATGAGGACAATTGAGGTTAAATGAGGACAATTGAGGTTAAATGAGGACAATTGAGGTATGAAATGAGGACAATTGGAAGAGATTTATATTAGAGGACAAAAATGAGGTGACAGAGTGAAATTGAAGAGTGCAAGGGGTTATTCCTGAGTTATGCCTATGGCAATCTCGTCACCAACAAAGGATTGACAAACTCTTCCACCCAACAAGTGACAATCTCTTCCACCCAACAAGTTGACAATCTCTTCCACCCAACAAGGGGTTGACAATCTCTTCCACCCAACTTAGGGTTGGTAATCTCTTCCACCCAACAAGGGGTTGACAATCTCTTCCACCCAACTTAAGGTTGGTAATCCCCTCCACCCAACAAAGTGTTGGCAATCTCTTCCACCCAAGCAAGGGTTGCCAATCTCTTCCACTCAACCCTTTGTTGGGTAGAAGAAATTGATGATATCCACAGCAATAAAACGATAACGGCCATGTCTCAGCCTGATGAAGCGGCTGAGGCATGGCCAGGAAAATTTTAGGGGATTGATTTTGAGTAAAAAAAACTCTGTCCAATTATATTGAACTCTTTAGAGGGTTTTTAGTGGGTGGAAATCCCACACCCCAAGTCGGATTGTCCTGGGTGTCTTTAAAAGATTTTTTTCCTGAGTTCAACCAAAAAAAAAAAATAATTTAATAAAAATAATAATGCTTTTTTTGTGTTTATTATGTCACAATTTAGTGGGTAGCGCAGAATCATAGACTTTACCACTTTAATTTACAATTTCTTGTATTATTTTTTGCCTAAGATTCTGCCACTGGTCGCTGCTTACATTAAAGCAGCTACTCATATTTCCTCACGAGGTATGAGTGGACCCGAACACCCAAGTACAGAGCAGAAAAAATCTCCCCCGCTGGGAATCGAACCCAGGTCACCATGTGTGCAATGCTAGCGCGCTAACTCGCTCTGCCACAGTGACTACTTAAAAAAAAAATATATTGAACTCACCTTTGAACTGGCACGGCGTGCCGACGATGCCGCCCGTCACGTCCGAGACCTTGATGAGGGCCGCGTTGTACGCTTTGGCCACGAGGGGGCCGCCTTGGAGCTTGTCCCCAGCCAGGGTGACCTCCACGAGATGGCTGCCCACTTCGGTGGGCAGGAACTCGATTCGGTAGATTCCGGACGCGCCGCCGGAGCCTTCCGAATAGATCTGGGTGGCTAGGGATCGCTTGGATGGGCCTGAGAAAAGGGGTGGGAAAAATGGCCGTGGTTATAATGTATTTTTTTTTTTTTTAATAATAATAATGTATTTTTTTATTGTGGAAAATTACAAAACTTGTAAGTACACAACGTCACAACGTATTTTAATATTGACTTTTGTACCACATGTCCATGTAACATTTTGTACAATAAATAAATAATTGAATTGAACGTCAATCTTAACTCTACCTTAACTACTTACGTCTATCTTAATTGCTACTTATTATTTAAAATTTATTTTTAGTATCACAAATACAAGTGACCAGGCGATTGGGAAATACTCTGGTTAAATACTCTGCACTGGTAGTTTAGTGGTTAACGCGCTAGTCTGGTAATCCAGGTAGCGTAGGGATCCGTTGATTCGAGTCCCACCCAGTGCATGAATTTTTCCTCATTAATTTGAGTTTGTGACAACATAATAATAAAACTCTGAGGGTTAATTGGTAGAAAATTCTTTGATCATTAACCTCGCCTGGTGGTTACCTTCCACTAAAGAGTGCTATTATTATTATATTTATGTGCTTCAATTAGCACGGAGATTATACAATAAGATCTAGCCTCGTGAGGACAATTCGGGTAGAATAGGTAGATGTAGAGTTGGCAACAACCAATGGCGGCTTTACGAGATGAGAATGTGATGGTTGGTTGGATATATGATGTATTCATTAGCATTAGATATCGTATAATTTCAATCCTACCTACTAAAATTTGTGACATAATAATACAAAAAAATAGCTCTTAATCTATCCATATTTAATTTGGGTTTAGCGTCGCTTTCGACTGCATATCACGACGGGGGTGTTATCCTCCATTCGCAGAATACTCACAAACTTGATACCCACATTAACCTTACCCAGCCCAGCCTGGGTTGGGCCGGAATACCAGCATCACGAAGTCGTCACTTCACTGGACGTTGCTCAACTTCGGTGATCCTACGAGAACCAGTGCATTCAAAGCGTCATCGGCGCTGGCCATCTCTCTCTTTATTGAAATAAATATTATTGAAATTTCAAAGGAAACACTTAAAGTACTCAATGATAAAATCAAGAGGAGTAGAGCTTGTTGTGATGGCAGTGGAGACAATGGGAACGTGGTGTGACGAGGGAAAGAAATGGATTCAGGAGATAGAAAAAAAGATGATAGAGAAGACAGGGAACACACAATCAATGAGTCACCTAGTAACAAAAATAAGCATGACAATCAGAGAGGCAATGCTGCCAGCGTGTTGGGAGCATTGCCATCAGAAGAATTAGTTGATGACATGGATATTCAGAACTGTTACCTGCTGATGAGAGCAAATAAGCTCGAAACAGCTGTCCAGGTATGTTCTCATATTCATGTACATCTAGTACAACTTCTCACTTTTCTGTTTATACTGATTATACTGATCTGTAACTAACAATAAAACTCCTATAATTACTGTTTAAACACGAAAAAAAAGTATTATTGATCTAAATTGAGGACAATTGAGGCACTTACTAATCACTGTCGCTTGAATATCGTCTCTGTGAAACCCCAAGGCGGAAATCTGAAAAACCGACGTCTGGTTGACGGGCACGAGACGCACAGTCTCGCCTATGACCGACATTTTGGGCCCCAGCCCCGAGCCAGTCATCACGGCGACGGACCACGGACTTCCTGCGAACAGAAGAGAGAGCAACCAAAAGTCAGACAAAGAAAATTAGACAAATAAGGATAATAATAATAATATCGCCTTATTTATACTGCCCGATTAAGACTATTACAGTCCCATTATTCCAGCAGTAAGCCCAAGACATATTATTATGTGGTAAAAATCCCATATCGGATGATAACTTGTCATGCCCCGGCTGGTCTTCGAACCCACGACATCTGGATAATCTGGATTCACAGAGTGCCGCATTTACCACTGAGCTACCGGGACGGATAGTGAAAAAAAGGTAAATGGGACGGCATTCGGCGCATCCCATCCACCATTTAAAAGTATGTTACTTCCGAGAAATTTCTAATATTAGAAATCCGGGAATATTGTGTTCGTTTTTGTAAAAAACAATAATATTTTTTTGCTCCTATTTCAATTTTTTTCAAATTTCTCAACGTTTTTTATGAAGAGGAAAATCTTTATGACGGTCTTCACACACTGATAAAAAAAAAAATTATCGAGGACATCCTTGTTAGCTAGTAAGTTATCGTTAAACGAGGATGAATCAGCCTTGTTAGCTAGTAAGATATCCTTAAGGATGAATGTCCTCGATAATTTTTTTTCTCAGTGCAGCTGCAGATGTTGTGTGAAGCGTATGCGGGAGTCACCGTCAGGGTATGGTGTTTCGCCCTTCTTCGGCACCATTCCTGACGGCTGAACCCGTGTAACATGCTAAAAAGTTGTCACCGTAACCGAGTGAGTTGTTACACAATTGGTGACCCAGGTTTGATTGGATGTTCGAGGTCACTCATAGTACTCATAATACCTTGAGAGGAAAAATGAGAAGCTGCATTGATAAGAAGCAGTAACCAATGGATGAATTATGGGGAAAATCAGTACCTACTCTACTGTTAAAAAGTTCTTTGATTAATACAAAGAAATAACACAAGGAAAAACATTTATATTATGCTGTGCTACCTAAAGGGTGGTAGTCAAGTGGTTAACGCGCTAGTCTGGTAATCCAGGTAGTGTAGGGATCCGTTGATTCGAATCCCACCAAGTGCATGATTTTTTCCTCATTAATTTGAGTTTGTGACCACATAATAATAAGACTTTGAGGGTTAGGTGGTAGAAAATGCTAACCTCGCCTGGTGGTTACCTTCCACTAAAGAGTATTATTATTTTTAAAGGGCAATGGTCTTATGGAAATCTCTTCCACCCAACCCTAGATACTAATAATTTCAGGACCTGAATATGTAGGGTCATCGTACGCATCCCGTCTTTACAAACAAGGAACAGCGGACTTCCTGTGACCAGAAGAAACAGGATGATGGTCCGATGCAGGATATACACAAGGTGTCCTTTCAGATACTTCCAGGATAAATTATAGAAGACATTCTAAGACTAAAAAGTTCTCAGATCGTTTTTCGAACAATGCCGTCGAAGGGATAAAAACTTGGACAAATTAAAAAAAACACTTTTTATTTATTTATTTATTAGATAATGATATTCTCAAATTGTTGATAGTTTCAATGGTATGTACTGGGTACCTACGCAGTATTATTTTTTTAAATATGTATAATAAATTATATTTCATGTTTATGCGTTTTTTTTAATACTCTTTAGTGAAAGGTAACCACCAGGCTAGGTATTTAATGCTCAAATCATTTTCTAGCACCTAACCCTCAGAATCTTATTATTAAGTGGTCATAAACTCAAATAAATTAGAAAAATGCATTGGGTGGGATTCGAACCAACGGATCCCTGGATTAGCAGACTAGCACCCTAACCACTTGACTACAAGGTACAAGGTAAGTACTAAATAAGTTATCATATTTGTGTTAACCACTTTGGTGATAGCACGACTACTCAAACTCGCTTAACTAAACTAACGCTGAAATCTGGACTTGAACCACCGACCTCCAGGTTACACGCCGCCTTATCGATCAAGCTACTTAGGTAAGTTAACTAAGTA
This sequence comes from Bactericera cockerelli, assembly GCA_024516035.1. Lineage (NCBI taxonomy): Eukaryota > Metazoa > Arthropoda > Insecta > Hemiptera > Triozidae > Bactericera > Bactericera cockerelli. The sequence continues at coordinate 22,031,158 of CM044964.1, read as the reverse complement.
CTCTCTTCTGAAGAAATAGGTAAGTAGTTAAGTTAAGTTATCATATTTGTGTTAACCACTTTCCTGATATCGCAACTACTCAAACTCACTTTACTAAATTAACGCTGAAATCTGGACTTGAACCAACGACCTCCAGGTTACACGCCGCCTTGTCGATCAAGCTACTGAGGTAAGTATACTAAGTTAACTAAGGACTCAGTTCTGAAGAAATCAAACACCTCGGTCGAGGTGTGAAGAACGCCTATACAAAGAAAGAGACAGCGCGGCAGAGTGTAATAGGTAAGTAGGTACCTACTAAGCAATGGGTCAAGAGATTCCGTATCAGTACTTGAAATTGGCTGAGAAAGTTTTCTCACGTTGCATGGTGTGTTGGAAGATTCACATCACATTAAGTCTACCTATGCATGCATTAGTGGTTGCGTGGTCTGAACCACAGCCTCATAATCAGGTAGTACGGAGATCTTGAATTCGAATCCCACCTAATGCATGAATTTCTCTTCATTTAATGTGTTATACGGGCCACGAGGACGCAAAACCTTCACAAAACAGTTAATCTTATTGAATAGTTTTGACATAATGTTTTAAAAAAAGTTATCATATTTGTGTTAATCACTTTCGTGATGTCACAACTACTCTAACTCGCTTTACTAAATCTACGCTGAAACCGGGATTTGAACCACCGACCTCTAGGTTACAAGTCCGCCGCCTTATCGATCAAGCTACGAGGTTTGGCTATTAAATTCGTAGATTCTTTCCATAAAACGATGTGTGTTTAACTTACCCAACTTTAGTAGTTATCGCCTTCAATGTACACCCCTCCTCTATCCCTACAACGTTCTAAGCAAATTTTTCATTGATCGAAACAGTGGTGGAGGTCATTTTGCGTGAGGCCTTTCAAGACTTTTGCCGGTTTTTTCTTAACGTCATTTACGCTGTCAAATCTGGTACCTTTCAGGGTTGATTTGATTTTTGGCAATAAGTAAAAGTCGCACGGGGCCAAGTCGGGTGATTAAGGAGGGTGTTCCAACACTGGGATGTTGTACTTGGATAGGAACGTCTTCACGGAGAAGGCACTGTGGACTGGCGCATGGCACCATTTTTGCGAAAACTTTTGTCATGTTGAAATTTTCGTGCAAAATTTGTCTCACACATTATCTATTAATTTTAAGTGTATCAGCCATTAGTCCTAGAGTTAATTTACGGTCAGAACGAATTATAACACCAATTTTTTCAATGTTTTCGTCAGTTTTTGAGGTTTGGGGGCGACCAGGACGTGGATCGTCCTCAACATCTTCCTGACTACCTTGAAACCGTTTAAACCACTTATAAAGCGTTGATCTTGTCAAACATGACTCCTGGTACACTGTCTTTAACAAAGAAAAAGTTTTACCAGCAAGTTTTACGTAAAATTCAATAATCACTCGTTGCTCAACGTTTGTATCAGTCATAATTCCGGCAAAATTAAAAAAGGTGTCTTGCGCGTCGGGCTATTACAACAGAACTAATTACAGTACAGGCATGTGACAGCTATCAATCAAAACACAAGACTTCAAACTTTCTAAACATGTTCATCATATCTTCCTAGCATGGACAGCTTTTGCGTAGCGGCTCGCGTCTACGAACTTAATAGCCAAACCTCGTACTATGCGAAGTGTCATTGACGTTGACATGAAATCGTTTTTTTTTATGCAAGGTACATTCGTAGAGTTTATGTAAACACAACCGACACAACCTCTGTCTCGCTTCACTACTCCACCAAGTCCTGTGTACCCGTCTCATCAGCTTCACTACTCCACCAAGTCCTGTGTATACCCGTCTCATCAGCTTCACTACTCCACCAAGTCCTGTGTATACCCGTCTCATCAGCTTCACTACTCCACCAAGTCGTGTGTATAACCGTCTCATCAGCTTCACTACTCCACCAAGTCCTGTGTATACCCGTCTCATCAGCTTCACTACTCCACCAAGTCGTGTGTACCTGTCTCATCAGCTTCACTACTCCACCAAGTCCTGTGTACCTGTCTCATCAGCTTCACTACTCCACCAAGTCGTGTGTACCTGTCTCATCAGCTTCACTACTCCACCAAGTCCTGTGTACCTGTCTCATCAGCTTCACTACTCCACCAAGTCGTGTGTACCTGTCTCATCAGCTTCACTACTCCACCAAGTCCTGTGTACCTGTCTCATCAGCTTCACTACTCCACCAAGTCCTGTGTACCCGTCTCATCAGCTTCACTACTCCACCAAGTCGTGTGTACCCGTCTCATCAGCTTCACTACTCCACCAAGTCGTGTGTACCCGTCTCATCAGCTTCACTACTCCACCAAGTCCTGTGTACCCGTCTCATCAGCTTCACTACTCCACCAAGTCCTGTGTACCCGTCTCATCAGCTTCACTACTCCACCAAGTCCTGTGTACCTGTCTCATCAGCTTCACTACTCCACCAAGTCGTGTGTACCCGTCTCATCAGCTTCACTACTCCACCAAGTCGTGTGTACCCGTCTCATGAGCTTCACTACTCCACCAAGTCGTGTGTACCTGTCTCATCAGCTTCACTACTCCACCAAGTCCTGTGTACCCGTCTCATCAGCTTCACTACTCCACCAAGTCGTGTGTACCTGTCTCATCAGCTTCACTACTCCACCAAGTCCTGTGTACCCGTCTCATCAGCTTCACTACTCCACCAAGTCCTGTGTACCCGTCCCATCAGCTTCACTACTCCACCAAGTCCTGTGTACCCGTCCCATCAGCTTCACTACTCCACCAAGTCCTGTGTACCCGTCTCATCAGCTTCACTACTCCACCAAGTCGTGTGTCCCCGTCTCATCAGATTCACTACTCCACCAAGTCGTGTGTACCCGTCTCGTCAGCAGACCATACACTCTGACGTCACAGACCAGGTTACGCAGGTTCGAGCCTCATATATGGCAGGTTATTGATCCACATAGGCAGGCGCGAGTGCTCTGTACGGATATCCAGGAGTTACGTGATATCCAGAGCGACCAATCAGTCCGAACGCGCATATTGAATGCTCTGAAATATCCTGGAACTCTAGTTTTTTTTCTACATTTGGCAGTGGATATGGTGTAGTGACCTAACCATACAGCATAAAAATATAATTAATTGCTTTGAGCATTTTCTACCACCTAAACCTGAGAGTCTTAATACTTTGTGGTCACAAAATCAAATTAATGAGGAAAAATGCATGCACTGGGTGGGATTCGAACCAACGGATCCCTACACTACCTGAACTATCAGACTAGCGCCAACCACTTGAGTAACTCTCCTTCTCCGTTCACTTTTCATTTTCCCAAATCTACTTAGGCTCGAACAGAGCTCATGGTTGATGATGGTTGGTTGTGGCACATTTTTATGGCTGGATGCCCTTCCTAACGCCAACGATACTATTTGATTTAACCCGTTGATAATTAGGGCGGGGGTTTAATTTGCTCCATTTGCTGGGAACTACACCAGCTACCCACATTAACCTCAGCCAGCCCTGGTAGGGCATTGACTTGACTACCAAAGACTACATATTCATAATACTGATGACAGTCATTCTGTCCCGGTAGCTCAGTGGTCAAGGCGTCTAACTGGTAATCAAGATGTCGCGGGTTCAAAACTCAGCCGAGACATGACAAGTTGCCCTCCTACTTGGGATTTTGACCACATGATAAAACGTCTTGGGCTTACTGCTGGAATAATGGAACTCAGTACTAATCGGGCACTATAAATAAGGCGATATCATTCTACCGTTAAATGCAGTAAAATAACGTCAAATGATACGCATTGCAATTGAGTCTACCTCTTACCTATTAGTCAAGCAGGCATTGACTGAATTTATTATGAAAGACTCCAGTCGCGTAAGTCGGTAATCAACACAGTTATCAATTAGAACTGCCTGGAGTACGTACCTAGGTCCTAGCTTGCGGTAAGTGAATAGGTAAGTTTATGTAAGACACTCACCACTAGCACTAGGGCCTACCAGTTGCTAAACATAGATACACAGGCAGTGTAGATAGTGCATTAGTGCAGGTACCGCATGCTGATAAGTGTAATATTCACTTGTACGAGTATACAGGGTGAATCAAAAAGTAACATAGGGGCAAGGAGCAAGCGTGTTACAGTCCTCTCTTTAAATCAGGGGTTCCCAAACTATGGTCCACGGACCACTGTCCGCGAGAAGGTTTCAAGTGGTACACGAGGTGGTCCCTAAAGAAAGAAAGAAAAAAAAAAAAAAAAAAAAAAAACACGTTCGAAGTCGTTGATTTGGAAGTATTTTGGTCCAAGAAGTCTTTAGCCTACCAAACTATCCGAAAAATGGCCCTGTGCTTTTTGATGGTGTTCAGCAGTACATACCTGTGTGAACGAGGCTTCTCTACCCTTCTAAATATGAAGTCTAAGCAAAGAAATAAGCTTAACCCTAGTAATTAACAAAGAGCATTAAACCTCACATTGGAAAACTAGTAAGAGACATACAAGCACATCCATTGCACTGAAAACCAAGGTTATGAAAGTTGTCATGTTGTTCAAAACTGTTAATAATAAAAATCATGATAATATACGTAAGTGATCCGTGGAAAATTATGAAATTCAAAAGAGTTATTTTTTTGTGTTATTATGTATGTCACAATTTTTAGTGGGTAGCATCGACATAGCTAATATTGACGATCAAAAAATAATATATGCCAGAGAAAGCGACGTTAGAAATTATATCTGCAGAATACAAGTCTCGAAGTCCGTCAAAAAAGAAGTATAGTATAGTATAGTAGTGCTTTATTTAGACTGTCGGCTCGAGACAAGAAGTCCCATTACGCTAACAGTTTAGCCGTGACCTTGGGTCGAACCCGGGTCACTAATCCACCGTGTAGTACCGTGTACCTATCTATCATTCATTCAACAGTCCCCACGCCAAACGTCCCACTGTTCACGTGACCACGTGGGATACTAGCCCACAGTTTCTGCAAAAAAATCTTGAAGAATTCTTCACTGCAATTCTGAACCAGCTCACCTGGTGAAATTCTTTCTTGAAGGCTAGACCTCGCTAGAGAACTATAAACAGCAAACGGACTAGCCTACCCTAACAAGCCATCAGGCTAGCTTGCAGTTTCCCAAGGGTTTAATGGCTCATAAAGAAAAAGCCTAAGTTCTCACGATAGTTGATCGCACATAAAAATATATGGTTCAAAAAGAGCCTACTTTCAACTGAAGTTGGCTGGAGACACAAATAAGATAACTTTAAAAAGTATGATAACTTTTTAACTTAATGCACGTCACTCTGGGAGGAAATTGAACTCATTACCTAGAGGTAAAGAGGCGTGCTACTTCTTTTATCGCTATTTCAGTTATCATACCCTCCATCACCTAATTAGCTATTTGAGTCACTCACGTGAACCTCACTCAGTTTGGTATGGACAGGAATAGCCATTGTCACCAGGATTCGAATTCGAGTGATTACTCTTTTTCTTTCGCCTACAAGAGCTTAAACCAAAGACATTTTTTCCTGCTTCTGTGCATAGCGCAGAGAAAATCTACACCAATACATACTCGCAGATACCTACCCTATAGCTAAAACGATAAGCAAAGAAAAAGAAAGAAAAAAAAAAAAAAAACAGACAGACACAAACCAAAGTAGCTCAGGGGGTTATCAGAAGTCCAGAAATATGAAAAAAATTGCAATCGGAGCAATAATAATATTTTTTACAAAAACGAACACAAAACTTCCTATTTATATATTGGAAATATATCAGAAGTAAAAAAAACCCTAAGTGAATAAAACCCTGAATTCCTCAGATTCCTAATATCCTCGAATATTGTGCCCGCGTGGCATAATACTCATTTACATATTATTATCCATTCCGACTCATTTTATAGCTATTATCCATTCAAGACTCGAGTCAAATATCTGAATCCATAAGTAGGAAACAGTTAAACTAAATATAACTGTATCTCCGGTAACACAAGTCACTTATGACTTGTTATGAGAGAACCTTTACAGTGGCGTAGACATAACTCACATGATATAAGAAGAGGTTGGGTGGAAGAGATTGCCATGGAAAATAATCTATTACAAAAAATAAATAAAAAAATAACCCCACCCTTTATTGGGACACTAGCGGGTTACAGCCACCGCTTCGCCAGTCCATCAAACACACCCATACACACACACCCACCCACCCAGCCGCCAACCCACCCACCCGCACACACACACATACACCACACACACACACACACACACACACCACCCACCCACCCACTCACACCCACCCACCACACACATGTCCTGACTATCCCGCCATAATTATGACCCCCGCCAGGGTATGCCGCCGGCATTGCGGGCTCATTCCCTTTCACACATTCTCTAGATGAAATCTCAAATCAGGATAACTGAGCCACGCCACTGCTGGGTCACTTTGTATTATAGTTAAACCCTGAGGGCTAATTTCTCCTCAAGTCAAATTTAAATCGTTTGCTCGAATTAGAGAAGTCAGGATTTCTTAATTCTTGAACTATTTCTGGTAATGAGATAATTCTGGTGACCCTGAGACTTTCCTCTCCATTTTGACACCCGAGCTCAGTAGCTCGATACCAAAGGAAGTGGACTTGTAACGTGGAGGTCGGTGGTTTGACTTGTACAGGTAATAGGAATCAATCCTGTCTAAACATGAAAACATAATTCAAATAAAATAAGATTCAAAATATATTTACAGTAAAAAGAAATTGTCAAAACACATCCAAATATAAGATCCTGTCTAAACATTAAAACATAATTCAAATAAAATAAGATTCAAAATATATCTACAGTAAAAAGAAATTGTCAAAACACATCCAAATATAAGAACAATTACAACTAGTACAGCAACAAATAGCTCCCAATGCTCTTTGGGCATCTCATGTGGAATACTTCCCCAATGGCGGAAACAATATGCTATTAGCAAGGTGTCCGCCATTTTCTATTGAGGCAGTTGAATGCTACATATTTCCTATGCAGATGAGGTACTTCAGTTCTCGAAATGTATGTATGGTTTTATTTGTGGTGAAGCACAAGGCCTTTTCACAATTTTTGTGGGTAGCGCAGCATTACTAAGAGCCTCCTGTACTTTTCGAATTATTCTATTACATTAATTTCTTTTTACTCTGGTAATGCCGCCACTGGTCGTTACTCATACAAGTAACTACTCATTTTTCCTCACGAGGTATGAGTGGACCCCGAACACCCAAGAACAGAGCAGAAAAAATCCTGCCCCGCTGGGGATCGAACCCAGGTCACCGTGTGTGCAATGCCTAGCGCGCTAACTCACTCTGCCACGGTGACTTCTTCAGTTCTCGAAATGTATGACATCAACAAAACCATCATTCACAAAAACAAAATCAAAAAGAAATTGCAAATATTAACAATAAAATCGGCTTATTCATTCTGCCCGACTAGGACAAATGAATCCCATTATTCCAGCTGTAAACCCAAGACGTATTATTATATGGTCAAAGTCCCAAATGGGAGGATAACTTGTCATGTCCCGACTGGGATTCGAACCCGCGACCTCTGGTTTACCAGACCGACGCACTGACCACTGACCTACTTGGACAGACAAATAAAGTTAAGTTATCACATTTGTGTTAATCACCCTCGTGATATCACAATTACTCAAACTCACTTTACTAAATTTATGCTCAAACCGGTACTTGAACAACCAACCTCCAGGTTACAAGTCCACCGCCTTATCAATCAAGCTACTGAGGTCGGTGGAACAGACAAATAACATTTAATCAAAGAACAAACCATCAATATTAACGTCAACATAAACAAATTGGACAACAGTGAAACAGTCAACAATGAAGTAGCGAAAACACGAAAGCAGATTCAATGACAACAAAAAAAGTGAGAGGAAGGGAACAAAAGAAATGGAAACAACATATTGAACAAAAGAAAATTTGGTTTCGATTTTCAATTTCAATGTTACTAGGTCTTTCCATTTCAATGCTCGGAAAGAATCGATTTCCAATGTCTCCTGTCTAGATTTTCCATATCATTGTTCGAAAAGAAGCAAATTTCAATTTCTTCTGTTGGACTTTTGGTCTCCAATTTCGCTTCCGAATCTTCTGAAGTAACAAAATTCTGTCAGTAGTTTGAGTGTATTAGCAACTCTGAGAATTGACACTAGTACACTGGTATTCAATTGGTTAAGGCGCTAGTCTGGTTATCCAGGTATTGTAGGGATCCGATGTTTCTAATCCTACCCAGTGCATGCATTTTTCCTCATTAATTTGAGTTTGTGACCACATAATAATAAGACTCTGAAGGTTAGGTAGCAGAAAATGCTTTGACCATTAACCTCGCCTAGTGGTAACCTTCTACTAAAGAAGGTCTATTATTATTATTAATTTTCCACCTATTTTGTTGAAAATGGAATGAGCATCTGGGTCTCATTCCAAAAAGCACTCTCAGGGGAGAATTAATAGACGTTTTTGTAATCCCTACGTGGAGCTAAGTCTACATCTGATTAAGACAATACTCAGGTGGGGAAAACTAATGCTAAGTCATGACCTAAGATCTCGAATATGTTTATTAATTTCGCCTCAAATCTCCGTCGATTTTCTTTCAAATAAACCAATCAGAGTGTGCTGTTCACCCAAATAACCCATTCAGAGTTCAGTTGAAAGGGAGATTTGGGGATTATGAGAGTGAGAGTGCTTTTTGGGACAAGGCCCTGTACACCTAAATTATCTAAATAATGGCAGGTAACTATCTACCTAACTAAATAAGGAACACACCTAAGGCCGGTAGGTAACTAACTAGCTAAACACTCAAAACATCCTGTAGCTATTTAAAAGATGCCTGCATACTCTTTTTTGCAGTTATATTTCAGGACCTTGCGGAAGATATCTGTCATTCAGATCCCGGCGACGTTTTTTTACTTCCATCTTCGCCGATTGGCGTGGTCCACTTCCCATGAATCTGTGTGATAGTATTGATCATTATCAATCAATTATTATTCAATTAATCATTTCAATTCCATCATGATGAAATTTCTAACCTCGTGATCTCTGATTGCGAGGTTTGGCAATTACCGAGTGTTCAGTTTGGTTTGTGGGTAATATCTAGGTCTTAATTTCTTAACTTTGTTCATTCCCACATACCCAAGTGTTTGGTGTGAAATTTTCAGAATCTTTGTTTGGTTGTGACTCTGTTGATTTCAACTTCCAGCCAACGTATTTGGTGTGATATTTCAGAGTTCTTAGTGTTGCAACTGTCGGAGTATTTGCAATAGTTATTCCAAGTATCTGGTGTGGTTTGAAGAAAATTTGTTTTTTTTTTTTTTATAAATAAAACACTGAATTATTATTATTCAGTTGGCAATGCTGATAACACACTGGCAGCATTGCCCCTCTGGATTCTCAAACTGATCCTCTCTGTTAGGTAACTCTTTGATCTTAGGTGCCCTTTTTTTGCAATCATTTGGTGTGTTTGTTTTATAGTTAGGAGTTCTTTAAATATTTTAACCAAAGATTGTTGTTGTTATCGGTATAAGCTAAACCTAGCTTTGATAGTCAGTAACTTTGTAATTATATCATTAGTCTGCGTTCGGTCATTTCTGAGTCTTAAGTCATTTTAAGATTGATGTCATTCATAGTGATATAGAGGATAAGGTCACCACCTAGATAAGGTTCGACTTAATTGAATGGAATAATTGAAATTGTGGTTTGGCAATTCTGCAAACATTTGAAATATGACCTGTCTTGTCATTCTGGACAGCTGTTTTGAGAGCGGGAATTGAACAACTTTCTACGGTTTAGTTCAGTAAGGCGGCGGACTCGTAACCTGGAGGTCGGTGGTTCGAGTCCCAAGTACGGCAAATATTTAGTAAGTACGATTATAATAATGCTCTCTTTTTTTCAAAAAAAAAATATTATAAGATTATAATAATGCTCTCTTTTTTTTCAAAAAAAATTATTATAAGATTATAATAATGCTCTCTTTTTTTCAAAAAAAATTATAGATGTTTATTATACAACAAAGCTTTATAACAAGTAATACTCTTTAGCAGAAGGTAGAGCCACCAGGCCTGATTAATGCTTAAAGCATATTCTACCACCAAACCCTCAGAGTCTTATTATTATGTGGTCACAAACTCAAAGAAATGAGGAAAAATTCATGCACTGGGTGGGATTCAAACCAACGGCAACGGATTCTTACAATACCTGGACTACCAGACTATCGCCTTTAACCACTTGAGTACCAATGCACGATTGTGATTAACACAGATATGGAAACTTTTCAACTACTTCTGTACCGACCTCAGTAACTTCATTGATTAGGCGGCGGACTTGTATCCTGGAGGTCGGTTGTTCAAGTCGCGGTTTCAGCATAAATTTAGTAAAGCGAGAGTGAGTAGTTGTGATATCACGAAAGTGATTAACACAGATATAATAACTTTTTTTGCAGATGAATGTTTCACAGCCGTTTTTAATTCGGAGCCATGAAACAGGAGCTACTATAGACGCTTGTGGTCTGTGTTGTAGCCTGTCAATCTCGTAGTATGCCTCCCCTCTGATGGGCGAGAAGTGACACAGTATTTCCCAATTAGGTGCTGGCCTGCTGGGTCAACACGAGCGCACCGGAAGGTCTCTCTTACAAACAATTGTAACCAAAGAATACAAATTTTTGTCGGCACGGGGGATCAAAATCAAACCCCGACCTTCCGCATGGCAAGCGAGTGCTTAACCACGGAGCTAATCGCTTACTTTTTTTTACTTACTTACCTATCTTTCAAAAACTATTTATTTAAATTCCGATTGCCTTGGTCCCACCGCACCGACTTTCAGACAAATTACTTTGGATTCTAAATTGCCTGTCACGTCCGCATGGAATGCTAGGCTCATAGGGAGTTCCACACGTTTAGAAAGTTAAACGGGTCCCCACAACCTACCGAGGTCTCAACTTTCAACACAAACTTGTAGAATATGGATAGAGATGTTTCTGGTTTCATGTGTATGTTTAATGATATTCAATTTCTTTACTCTGTTTTGTTGTTTTTCTTTTTAATTCTATCACTGTCCGTGATAGAATTAAAAAGCCAGCCTCCATGGCGTAACGGTTGTGACTACTGCCCGTAGTCCAGAGATCCTGACTTCGAACCCCTGTCGGAGCAGACTTTTCACACAGAAAATTTTGTTCCCTCCGTACGTGTGAGACTAGCAATGCCGACCCTACCCAGGCTGGGTGAAGTTAATATGGGTAGCTGGTACGATTCCCAGCGAATGGAGGGTAAAAACTCCGTCCTAATCCAGGACGTTAAATCAAATAAAATCGTTGGCGTTAGGAAGGGCATCCAGCCGTAAAAAAATATACCAAAACCAACCAACCTCAACTATGAGATTGAACAACGTCGACCCTGCTCAAACGGGATTAACTACTCAAATTAAACTCACCCAGCCTGAGTTGGGCCGGAAATATCCAGCATCATGAGTATTCACGAGGATTCGAATTTCAATGGTCACCCATCCGAGTGCTAGCCTCGCAGGTCGTTACTGAACTTCAGTGACTGAATGAGAAGTGGTGTATTCAATCGATGCTGGCTAGACCAAGTTATGCTAAGGAGTTTCAGGTATCCCATGACAGCCTATGACATATGCCATCATTGCACCAACTCGTTATGTTTTATTTTTTATCAGCCAGATTGCTGGTCTAATCGTTATCTTTTATTTTTATCAGCCAGACTGCTGGTCTACTCGTTATCTGTATATGAGCCAGACTGTTAGTCTGCTCGTTATCTGTATAATATCAGCCAGACTGTTAGTCTACTTGTTATCTGTAGAATATCAGCCAGACTGTTAGTCTACTTGTTATCTGTAGAATATCAGCCAGACTGTTAGTCTACTTGTTATTTGTAGAATATCAGCCAGACTGTTAGTCTGCTCGTTATCTGTATAATATCAGCCAGACTGTTAGTCTACTTGTTATCTGTAAAATATCAGCCAGACTGTTAGTCTACTTGTTATTTGTAGAATATCAGCCAGACTATTGGTCTACTTGTTATCTGTAGAATATCAGCCAGACTGTTATTCTACTCGTTATCTGTATGATATCAGCCATACTGTTAGTCTACTTGTTATCTGTATAATATCAGCCAGACTGTTATTCTACTCGTTATCTGTATGATATCAGCCATACTGTTAGTTTACTTGTTATTTGTAGAGTATCAGCCAGACTGCTGGTCTACTTGTTATTTGTAGAATATCAGCCAGAATGCTGGGCGACCACTAGTTTCTAATTAGGAGGAGATTTATTTGGGACCGAATTATGAGACATGATTAAAGTTAAGATAACCCGACAACTCAAGTCGGAGTTTCAACCAATCACATCAGCGCACTTTATCCTGACTTGAGATAGACTGGCTTAACTATCATAACATTAATCCTGTTTTATAATTCAACATTTATACTGTTTATATTATTTCATATTTATGTAGGTATTTTTTTTTTGTAAACAAGATGTATTTATTTTTCCAATTTTTTTTTATTTATATTTTCCTAGCAAATAATTAAATAAAGCTAATGATTCCCTGTATAATAGCTCACCTCAGGTAACAGTAGAACACAAGGGTAAGCCACTAGTTCAGCTCAATACCTCACACTTCACCTTGGTAATTCCAAATCCACACATGACGAAGAAAACGAAGAACTCACTTCACAAAAAACCACTTCACTAAAAAAAAAAAAAAAAATATCGCGGATTGAAAGGCAAAAAGCTTATACGGTTATGATGGACAGTAAATTATCATCAATAAAAAATCGTCGAATAAATTATCATGAGAAATATTATTTAACGTCAATCGATGTCAAATTACACAGAATATTACTTAACGGTTAAAAAAAAAAAAAAAAATCACACCGGAAATTAGTACCCTACGTAATCTTAGTGGAAAAAATTCACCGACCAAACTTGGTACTTATTTATTGAGTAATCCGTCGAGACAGATTTTTTGTCAAACAAATAATTTAACTTACAGATTAATGAGATAGTAAACGGACACAAAAATCGACGAACTGGATAATTAAAACAAACAAAAAAATATGTGATTAAATACCTATACAAAAATGGTTTCGAGAACCTCCGGAGAATTGAATTTCTCACTGATTATCTTCGAGAATTTCAAGAATTCGTCAATGAAACCAACACACCTCGCATGTAATTTACATCGTCGACTATCGAACAAACATCAACAAAAGGAGCGTTATCAAAACTAATCACAAATCCAAAAAAAGCGGAAATTAGCTATGCGCCAAACATCAACGTAATCAACTTTTCACCTAACCGATTGATTAACCTATACACGCCAAAACACACGTCAACACGATTCACGAACTCAATGCGATACCGCTTCGAAAACCGCTACGAGACTAAAGATTGAATCAGTACCGAAGAACCAAAAACTCCACCGCCTGTAAATAAGAACCAGATCTCTATAGAAGCGATCTGCGCATGCGCACAAACCAAGAAATGTCTTGAGGCGATTCTTTGTAGTACTCGCATGCGCGGATATAGGGGGGGGGCACGGGGGGCACGTGCCCCCCCAGATTTTTTCGGTAAGCGGTGTTTCTCAAATTTCATTATACCTAACCCCGCAATAAAAAATGAGTTAGGGGGGCACGGGCCCCAAAATAATTCTAAATTCTAAGACTAGTCCCGTAAAAAAAAAGATTTCAATAAGCTAGGGGGGCACGTGACCCAAAATAATTCCCAATTCTAAAACTAATCCCGTTAAGAAGAAGATCCCAATAAGTTAGGGGGCACGGGACCCAAAATAATTCCCAATTCTAAGACTAATCCCGTAAAAAAAAGATCTCAATAAGCTAGGGGGGCACGGGACCCAAAATAATTCCCAATTCTAAGAAAAATAAGAAATAACTAAATAATAAAGTTGTCAAATCCACACAGATTGTCCGAGAAACCTTAAATTTTACCTATAGGTCCATTTGGATCAGGGAATATATCTCTAATCTCTAGGGTTCAGCTACACGGGGTAAGAACAAAAAATGGATGAGTGACACAAAAAAATCACATTTTTCGACCGAAATTAAAAAAAAAATTCTCAAAATTTATCGTGACGGCGCCACGGCGGCGGCGTATCAACTCAAAAAGAGAAAGTTTTAAGTAAAAGTTCAAGTTTTCATTTGAGATATCAATCACGAAATTCTGATGAGCCTTTTTGAGCTACGTTGAGTAAGGACATAAAATGGATGGATAAACAAAAATTATTTACGTTTTTTGACCTGAATGACATTTTTCTCGAAATTTGTCCTGACTACCTATCAACTCAAAGCGAGAATGTTTTGACATATTAACATATTGATCGCGAAATTCTGATGAGCCATTCTTGAACTCCAGTAAGGACAAGAAATGGATGGGTGACACGAAAAATATTGACATATGTGTGTGTGTGTGTGTGCGATAGGCTTGCGAAGCGGCTTGCTAGTTAGGTATATAGTGCGATTGTGCCCCCCCAGTACAACAGGGCTATATCCGCGCATGAGTACTCGAGCAAATCTCGGAAACTTCTTAAGAATGAACCGCGAACGTACGAGATTTTCTACAAACGCTGGTTTTGCAACGCCAAAAAAAAACAAGTTATCATATTTGTGTTGATCACAATCGTAATATCACAACTACTCGCTTTTCTAATTATTTGCTTAACTTGGGATTGGGAACCACCAAACTCCTTTTTCCAGTATCTTTTTCAGAAGTTCAACGGATTCTATCCTAAATAACTAATCTACCTGAATGGTTGTTGAGAAAGGCTTCTCAACAACAAAATGGCCCTAATTAAAAACATAATTAAGAACAAGCCGCGATACATATATTATCTCAACTTACATTTAGAATCCCAAATAACAGATAGAATAAGAAATAACCCACAAAATCTTTTTGCAAATTCCACATAATATACAAAATTACAATCTATTAAAGTCCCCAAAATTATAAATGTCATGAATTTTAATGAATTTGAATAAAAACCCAACATTTTCTTGTAGTAAATGTGTGTATGAATGAGTATGTGAGTGATGATAATGTGAGGTTGTGAAACACTCTTCTTAAAAAAAAAGAAAAAAATATATATAAAACTTAGACACATATTGTTCTTGGCCCCACCGCACCGACTTTCAGACTAATTACTTTGGATTCGACATTGCCTGGCACGCCCGCATGGAACGCTAGGCTCATAGGGAGTTTGTAGGGACAAATCTAGACATATAAACAGACTTTGTCAAAACTCAGAAGCTATACGCCAGGGTTTTCCAAGTTCCATAGAATTTTAAGTGGGATTTTTTTTGTTTGTTTTGGTTTAACGTCGCTTTCAACTGCATGGTCATATTAGAACAGGTGTGATTCTTGATACATGGAGTTCTGAAAGTTGTGAACTATTCTGAATGGAACAGAGCAAAAAACAAAAAACAAAAAACAGGACCTTCAGATAGCACTGAACATTGTCTTCGATTCTAAAACGACCAGTAAAACTCTGAGGACATTCACGGAACGGCAGTTTTACAACCACGGTCGGTACTTGGTCTTTCTGAACCAACGTAGAGAGAGAGAGAGAGAGAGACTCGGTTTATAGGTGCTTTGGTGTCTTGATCGCTCCTGTCAAGCAATAAACCAACCAGAGAAACCACGTTATCAAGAACTGAACCGAGTTGTTTAGTGCTTCAGTACATAATACGAGGTCTCAGTGGTTGAGCATTACTGACCCGGAGGTTGCGGGTTCATGTTCTACCCGGTGTAGAAAATTCTGACCCAGTTTTTTTGTTGCCGGAATGGAATGGGTGTAGTGTATACACTGCATACTGTAATAGGTAAAGTGCTCTGAACTCAGAAGTAAGCGGTTCCAGGGCACACTATCTACCATTTATTTTTTAAAAAAAGTACATAATCTAGTACTATGGTACTAGCACTGGAGATCCGAGAGATCGAGACCCTGCTTGGTACCAGGACTACGCAGAAACAATAAACAACACTGATTTCTTGAAATTCTTCTATTTCTTCTGAAAGTACCAGAACCGCACAAGACCAAGTTGAAATAAAACCCTCCACTAGATTTCTCCTCTCTCAAGAATTCCCCTCGACCTCTGTAATATAAGAGGGGAAGGATATCTTAAGAGGGGAACAGGTTCCATACAGGGTGGGATTGGCGTACAACCGGTTTTCGTTGAGAAATGTGTAACAGGTGTTTATATTGGCGAGAGGAACTCCAGAAAACAGGTATAGGTGCCAGAAAATAATCATGCACTTGTAGTAAAGTGGTTAACGCGCTAGTCTGGTAATCCAGGTAGCATAGGTATCCGTTGGTTCGAATCCCACCATGTGCATGAATTTTTCCTGATTAATTTGAGTTTGTGACCACACAATAATGAGACTCTGAGGGTTAAGTGGTAGAAAATGTTTTGAGCATTAACCTCGCCTGGTGGTTACCATCCACTAAAGAGTGTTATTATTACTATAGAAGCGATGCGAAAAAGAAGTTTGTTTCGATGGCAAGTTGAAAGCACGAGTTCTCGTTCTATCACTGAAGTTGAGCAACGTCCAGCGAGGTTAGGACTTGGATAGATGACCATTCAAGGTTTCAATGTTCCCAATTTATGAGGGTTCGCATTCGTGATAGCCCACACTATCCCTTAACACGCCCTCTGCTGGGAATTTCAACCAATCACAATGTATTTTTGTTAGCTGTTTTGATAGTGGCTTGAACTAACAAATCCTAGATATTTAGGACCGTACTATGAAACAGGATTAGTAAACCTAAGCTGACCCTTAGATTTTATCAGCTGACCGACAGGTATTCTAAAATAAGATTTTCCGTCACCAAGGCTGACCACAGCTCAGTTACGCCACAGAGCCAATATACAGCTACACAGTCCGCCTCAGATATGACCTCTACAGTTGTTGTCAAGGTGAATGTTAAGGGATAGTGTCCACTATGATTATCTAATCCTGTTGTTAGATATGTCAGTACATACGTGAAATGTTAGTACGCCTCCTCGTGGTTCACCCTGGGCAACGCATTGACATGCGGCTAAAGTACTAACAATTTTGGCGATCAGACAATAACTACCATCAGATTTCCCGATTACATAAATATATATTCTCAATTTGAGATGTGTAATAAAGCCATACGATAAACAAATAAATCTAATCCTGTTTCGTAATATGGCCCTTAAAGTTTCAGCAATTAAACAATGTTGACAAAGTTTACAAAATGTTTTTTCCGCTCTATTGCAATATTGCCAACTTGTTTATACCTGAATTAACTTTTCTCCGCTCGACTGCGTAATTTAAAGTTCACTGGAACTTAATGGTTTATTTATTTTGTAACATATTATATGTTACATTTTTTATCTTACGTTATCGAACATACAATTACACTGTGTTTACAAGGAGGTACGAAGTTAACATGGTATTATGTGCTTGTATACAGGGTGGGGCAAAAGTCTGGCAACCCCTGAATATCTTTCAAAAGGGCTTTCTCAGTAAATTTAAAACTGTTTGCGGTAATCTGTGGTAATTAGAACTTATTTTAGAATGGGGCCGATTTTTGTTACGAGCCCCCATGTCGGGACCAAGGAGGCCAACTTCATATTTTTAAATACGAAAACCCACCTTGCGATACATTTTGTGAAAGGTCTTTGAATAACAAATACTTTGGTGCAAATTTTATTGTTTTAACAATAACTGTTTTCAAATGGCGTCCATATGCCAATGTGTAGGTATGCAGTGTAAAGTATGGAAACCCCTGAATAGCTTTTACCTTTTTATTCCTTCCTTACCACTTACCAGCTTTACAGTAGATTTTAAATTTACAGTGCACAATTTTAAATTTACTGAGAAAGCCCTTTCAAAAGATATTCAGGGGTTTCCAGACTTTTGCCCCACCCTGTATATCCGACCTCAGTAGCTTGATCGATAAGGCGGCGGACTTGTAACCGAGAGATCGGTGCTTTTTTTTTTTTTTTTTTTTTAAGTGGGGTTTAACGTCGCTTTCAACTGCCATGGTCATATCACGACGGGGGTTTTACCCTCCATTCGCAGGAAACTCACAAACCTGCTACTCACATTGACCTCACCCAGCCTGAGTGGGGCCGGGAAAAGCCAGCGTCACGAGAATTAGAATTTGAATGGTCACCCATCCAAGTCTTAACCACGCTGGATGTCGCTTAACTTCGGTGTTCTGAAGGGAACCGGTGTATTCAACATGCCATCGACGCTGGCTCGATCGGTGCTTCGAGTTCGAAGCATGGAATTTTTAGCAATGCTAGTTTAAGTAATTGTTACATCACGATTTTGGTAAACAAATAATAATAATAAAACCGGAACTTGAACCCCCAACCTTCTGATTCTAAGTCTCCTGGTCTTCCTGACGGTTTTTTGGGTCTATCCAGAGTAACGTCGTTTTTCAACTGCATGGTCATTGGTCATAATTATACGAACGGGGTTTCACCCTCTATTCGCAGAAAACTCACAAACCTGCTACCCACATTGACCTCACCCAGCCTGATAATTTAGGCCGGAATGCCAGTATCACGAGGTCCTCACCTCACAGGACGTTGCTTGATTTCTGTGATTCTTCTACAACCAGATATAGTTATACATAATTCTTGTTTCTTCTTTTATTTGAGAAATTATTATGATGTTCAAGTTAAAATAAAGTTATCATATTTGTGTTAATCACTTTCGTGATATCAAAACTACTCAAACTCGCTCTACTAAATCTACGCTGAAACTGGGACTTGAACCACCGACCTCTAGGTTACAAGTCCGCCGCATTATCTATCCAGCTACTGTGAGGTCGGTTAATATCTACTATACGAGTATAGTAGATGTCTCTTTCTTTGTATTGGCGTTCTTCAAACCTCGGCCGTGGTGTTTGTGTTTGATATTTAAAGTCTGGCTGGGGGACTATAAACAGGGAGTAGACCAGCAGTCTGGCTGGGGGACTGAAAACAGGGAGTAGACCAGTAGTCTAGCTGGGGGACTATAAACAGGGAGTAGACCAGCAGTGTGGCTTGGGGACTATAAACAGGGAGCAGACCAGCAATGGCTTGGTCTTAGCCTCCTTGTAAAGACAGTGGTAGAAGTGCTGAGTCATTCTTCCACTGTCTGACTACCATCGTTCTCGATGACGCCACCCTATGATGATGATACGAGTCTATATATTTTTTGAAACCAATTTTTTTTTTCTTCTACAAGTAAAGTATTTCATCAATAGAATTATCAAAGAGTCAGTTAATTAATTTAATTTTCAAGTCACAAAAAAAATGGTCATCAAACGAATAAGGAATTGCATCCGTCGAGAATTGGACATTGAAAGTTTTTGCAAACGTTTTCAAACACGATGGGTAGTTGCAGATAGGTCTAGGAATGTTTAGAGATCCGACCTGCGATTTCTAAATAATCAGATGAACCGATCTACCGATCATTTTGTGTGAAACTATGAAACAAGATGAAAGTCTTTACTCAGTGACATATAACTTCTTCGCGAACTTATTTCGCGAAGAAGGATATTCCAACCGGCAATCGAACTCAGGATCTCTGGACTACAGGAAAAAGAGCCCCATAAGAACATGTAGACTGAAAAATGCAACTCGGTAAATGTGACGTCACAAATACGTGTCCGCTAAGGTGTTTCACGTGATTTTGATGGCGCAAATGGCTTTTTCTGGTATATTTTCTATAGAATCAGTCATTCACAAAAAAAAAAAACACACATTTGCAAGTGCCCCTTAAAACCGACCTCAGTAGTTTCATCAATAAGGCTCTCACTTTTATTGTTGTCATTGAATCTACTTTGGTGTTTTCGCTACTTCATTGTTGACTGTTTCACTGTTGTCCAATTTGTTCAGGTTGGTGTTATTGATGATTTGTTCTTTGATTAAATGTTATTTGTCAGTTCCACCGACCTCAGTAGCTTGATCGAAAAGGCGGTGGACTTGTAACCTGGAGGTCGGTGGTTCAAGTCCCGGTTTTAGCGTAGACTTAATAAAGCGAGTTTGAGTAGTTGTAATATTACGAAAGTGATTAATAGAAATATGATGACAAACTTTTTTGAGCGAGAGGATAAATATTAATTTAAAATTTCACCGAACGTGATCACAATGCTTTGATACCTCCTTTCTCCGATGGTATCGGAAGTAATAGAATCATTTGAAGCTATTACTTTTTTCATTGAACTTGTCTATGAAAAAACTCAACAAGCTTTGCAGAGACTCTCTTGCCTGTAACCATTTACCTATGTATAAGTGTATGTACCTATTCGTGTATTTATGATCAGGTATACGATATACCTAACTACAATATATGGCTTCTTTTTTTTTCAGCAACCATATTGCCTATAAACTATGTGGTTCTATCTATATTACATTTTTTTCTTTCCAGCAACCATATTGCCCATAACCATTTACCTATGTGGTTCTATCTATATTCCGTTTTTTTTATTATTATTATTTTTTTTCCAACAACCATATTGCCTATAACCATTTACCTACATAATATGGTGTGTCTACCTGTTTTTTTTTTTTTCACCAGTCCTATTGCCTATAGCCATTTAATTGCAGACATATCGATGAGAACTTACTTTCATTAGCTGAGCAACTTTAGCAACTTTCTCAATCACGTTTCGATCACATTCAGGTATTTGATCAACAGAAAGCTGCCCGATTTCTTGGAGCAGCTAACCGACCTCAGAAGCTTGATCGATAAGGCGGCGGACTTGTAACCTGGAGGTCGGTGGTTCAAGTCCCGGTTTCAGCGCAGATTTAGTAAAGCGAGTTTGAGTAGTTGTGATATCACGAAAGCGATTAACACAATTTTTTTCTCAATAGGTATATACTCTTTATTTTATAAAAACAAAATTCAATTGCAGAAATGAACAAACATACCTATTTACCTATACAGGGTGTCCCACCAAACTTGGACACCTCAAATTACTCGGCCCCTGAAAGAGTTTTTGAAAAATAAAAAATCCTAGGGTACATGGTCTAATTATGCGGTTTCAGTCATGAAATTTTTTTTATACAGGGTGGTTCAAAAGTCAGAAATTGAGGTGTCAACTTTCGATTTTTAAATGGATCGACCTGAATTTTATTTGATAATTTTACTTCTAAATGGTTCCTAAATACTTTTTTAAACAAAAATTTTACATACAGGGTGGTTTTTTTTCGACCAATTTTTTTTCTAAATCTCGAATAACTCAAGTTTGTTTAATTTTTTCGATAACAAGAATAGAGAGTGTTTGTGTAATGAAAACACGCACTTTCAATTGGCATCAAATTTTTTTTATACAGGGTGGTTCACAAGTGAAATAATGACTTGATTTTTTTTAAAACTGAGTTTTTTTAATTTTTTATTTGGGATTAATAATTCTTACCTAATTTTACACATTTTTTGTTAGTCATATCGAAAAACAAAACTAAAGTGTTGTACAGGGTGAGACATAATTTTTTTGTGACACCCTGTATATGGGCAGTCAAAGAGACGTAAAATTAAATATAAAAATTAATGTGCAAGAAAAACTTTGATTTTTAATGATATCAAAAAGTTATGGTGTTTTAACTAATATTGTCGCATGGACCACCCTGTAGATATTCTCTTAAACTATCATGTGGGTACTCGAGGTTGTATAAAATTCAACGAAGACTTCGAATCGTGGGGAAAAACAAGTAAAAAACACAAATTTTGAAGCCATTTTCAATTTGGTGTACACACTGAATGATTTTAAAACTAGAAATAAAAAGTAGGTAGGTGTAGACACAAAATTGAAAATGGCTTTTTAAATTAATTTTTTTCTTTCAGATTTGGACTCCTCGTTGAATTTTAGACAATTTCGACTACCCATATGATGTTTTAAGAAAATATCTACAGGGTGGTCCATGTGACAATATTAGTTAAAACACCATAACTTTTTTATACAATTAAAAATCGAAGTTTTTCTTACACATTTAGTTTTATATTTAATTTTACGTCTCTTTGACTGCCCATATACAGGGTGTCACAAAAAAATTATGTCTCACCCAGTACAACACTTTAGTTTTGTTTTTCGATATGATCAACAAAAAATGTGTAAAATTAGGTTAGAATTATTAATCCCAAATAAAAAATTAAAAAAACTCAGTTTTAAAAAAAATCAAGTCATTATTTCACTTGTGAACCACCCTGTATAAAAAAATTTGATGCCAATTGAAAGTGCGTGTTTTCATTACACAAACACTCTCTATTCTTGTTATCGAAAAAAATAAACAAACTTGAGTTATTCGAGATTTAGAAAAAAAATTGGTCGAAAAAAAACCACCCTGTATGTAAAATTTTTGTTTAAAAAAGTACTCAAGAACCATTTAGAAGTAAAATTATCAAATAAAATTCAGGTCGATCCATTTAAAAATCGAAAGTTGACACCTCAATTTCTGACTTTTGAACCACCCTGTATAATAAAAAATTCATGACTGAAACCGCATAATTAGCACATGTACCCTAGATTTTTTTATTTTTCAAAAACTCTTTCAGGGGCCGAGTAATTTGAGGTGTCCAAGTTTGGTGGGACACCCTGTATATAAAATTAAAAAAAAAAAAATATACAATAGGTAAATAAATTAATAAGATAACTTTCAATTTATTTGAGCAGCTAATCTTTTATTTATGACTGTTTAACTTTTGAGATTCCTTTAATGCACCGGTTCTCGTATTTATTATTATTATTATAAAACCTGATGATGGTTGCAGGGTTTTCAGAATGGCTGTTTTAATTTTGAGATTCCTTTAATGCACCGGTTCTCGGAGGATCACCCAAGTTAAGCAACGCTCAGCGAGGTGAATCACACACCACTACGAGCTTCAGGTAGACAACAGAGTTCTCAATTAACTCTAGGTAGTTCATTATGGCATCCCAATAATATATTCCATTCTGTAAGGAACAAGCTTCCTGTGTGAGTTCTGACATACCTACGCTGGCTGGTACGATCTCATTATCTCAGGAGTGAATAACCCTTCCTGCCAAGGTGGAACTTTAGCTATACAATAGGTACATATATATGTACCTGTACCTATTGTATAGCTTTATACAAAGTACATAGTAGTCACCGTGGCCGAATGAGTTAGCGCGCTAGGCATTTCACTCACGGTGATCTGGGTTCGATACCCGACGGAGCAGGATTTTCTGTGCTCTGTACTTGGGTGTTCGGGGTCCACTCATACCTCGTGAGCGAAAATGAGTAGCTGCTTTAATGTGAGCAGCGACCAGTGAAGGAATTATAGGTAAAAATAAGATATTGGGATATTAAAGATACGGAAAAGTCCTATAATTCTACGCTACACACTAAAATTGTGATATAATAACACAAAAAAACACATTAATATATATTATGTTATATAATTATATAGAAAGGTACATAATATATACATTTACATACAAGTCATGGTGGAAGTGTAGCAAACTACCATAGAAGGCTTGAACACACGGTGACTTGCGTTCGATTTATTTTTTCTCAAGATCATCTAGTTAAAGTTATCATATTTGTGTTAATGAAACTCACAAACCAGCTACTCACCCAGCCTGAGTGGGACCGGAATCGCCTGCATCACGAGGTTTCGAATTGGAATGATCACCCATCCAAGTCCTAGACTCGCTTGACGTTTCTTAACTTCAGTGACCAATCAACGTTTTTCTATTTCAAGTTATCATATTTTTTGTGTTAATCACTTTCGTGATATCACAACTATTTAAACTCGCTTTTCTAAATCTACGCTGAAACCACGGGAATTGAACCACCGACCTCCAGGTTACAATTTCGCCGCCTTATCGATCAAGCTACTGAGATCGGTTCTTTATGATTAGTGTTTCACAGCCTTTCTATTTCGTAGCCATGAAACAGGAGCTACTGTAGACGCCTGTGATCTGTGTTGTAGCCAGCTCATCCCGTAGTATGTTTCTCCTCTGATGGGTGAGAAGAGGCACAATACTTCCCATTTAGGTACTGGGTCAACACGAAGGCACAGGAAGGTTGGGTGGAAGAGCTCACAGTGTGAGAATCCTGCCGTTAAAGCCATAAAAAAAAGGTATCCTTTACAAACAACTGTCAGCAAATTTTGAATACCTACAATGTTTTTGTCGGCACCGCTCAATCAATGGGCCGTGGCACCGATTTCAGGGCCAAAACGATGTACGACAATGCCTCATTAGTGTAGAGTAAAATTCGGAAAAATAAATCTACGGCCATGCCTCGTGTCGTAACATGGCTGCAGCCATTCCTGAGTCGCAGAGTACAACTAGCAGAGTACCTACACGTGCACTGGTAGTCAAGTGGTTAACGCGCTAGTCTGGTGATCCAGGTAGCGTAGGGATCCGTTGGTTCGTATCCCACCAAGTGCATGATTTTTTTCCTCATTAATTTGAGTTTGTGACCACATAATATTAAAACTCTAAGGGTTAGGTGGTAGAAAATGCTTTGAGTATTAACCTCGCCAGGTGGTTACCTTCCACTAGAGTGTTATTGTTAAAACACGTACTTTGCAACAGAACGAAATTCAAACACAACCAAAGCATCTTAACTTTATACGTCCACAATTTCACATATCCGAGTGCTATAAAGCACATGGCCGTATATACAATTTATATACTTATTATATACCAGTTATAAGTGAGTGAAATTTCTCTTCGTATTCTATATCTACCAGATGAACTGAGGTATGTGTCACTTTCATTCTCCATATTATATTATCCTTCATCATTCTAAGTGAACTAACCGCTTGTGTGCGGAGTATTTTTACTTTCAAAAGTTGAACCATTGAGTAGACCTTTCACTACCGACTTTGATTAGAGGTCAGAATCTGACGTCGAATTGATTCATGGTGAATGTATCGGTCTGTGGTAGTAAAAGGGTTGGGTGGAAGAGATTGACGTTGACATTAGCAGTACCTACCCTTGATAAAGTTTTATTTCTATAGGTAATTGTAAATATTCTTTGTTTGTATAATTATAGTCTTGTAGTAAATTTAAACTTGATCGAATTTGCATAATAATTAATAATTGACTAGGAAAATAACCCCGCCCTTTCGTTATTACATAATTATTATTATGTTTGTACCCATATATTTTTTTTTCTAATAAAGAATTCAGCCTGAGTTGGGCCGGGCATTCTCAGCATTACGAGTATTCACGAGGGTTCGAGTTTGAATGGGCACCCATCCCAGTCTAAACCTTAATTTTTCATTATTTTATTATTATTATTAAACAGGTGGGATCAAGTTTTATTTACAATAAAGTAGGTACATAGAATATTTACATAGAAATTGAAATAAAACAAAACTTGGTCAAGGGCGGTGCTAATGCCAACGGCATTCTCTTCCATTTCATTTCATTTGTTTACACTTTAGGAATGGTTGTTTGAGTGGCAGTGCGAAGGGAAGTCGTAAAGTGACTTGTAAAGTTTCAAAACGGAAATACTTTACACTTTAGCTTTTGTAATTAATCAAGTGTGAAGTGTAAAGTTTTTTCTTATGAAATGAGCCACAGATCACAGATTTTAGGTAAATTTCAATCTGTGATTAACATTAAGCTCACAAAAATAGGATAAAGACGTAGGTATGGTTGTTGCTGTAGTAATATGTATATGTATAGGCTGAACAGTTCAATTTATAAGTAGATGTGACAAAAATTCACCCTCCAAATGGGACGGAAGAACTTACAATAATCACCTGAAAGGCTCCTTAAATTGATGAGGAATGATGTGTGCTACGCACATTGCATAATCAAAAAATATTTACCAGGCGTTTATTAGTTCGAATGGTTAGACCTTTATCTTGACCCTGTACACAATGTTCATAGAAATTGGTGGTACACAAACTATACATATTTTAACCTCTAGGTCATTTGAGGCGGGGTTTTACCCTCCATTGGCTGGAAACTCGCAAACCTGCTGCTTACATTAACCTCACCCAGCCTGAATGTGACCGAGAATAGTCGGCATCACGAGGTTACTAAGTTGAATGTTCACCCATCCAAGTCGTAACCTCGCTGGACGTTGTTTAAATTCAGTGACACATATTGAAACAATGAAACATTTAATATGGTCACTACTGCAATACAATACACTATCAATATTTTTGGGAGCGGTTCCAAAAACTGGAGTTTTCGATGAAATGTTTTATGTTTAATAAATATTAAAAAAAATATTCTACAATTATTATTATTACGACATTATTTATATTTCTTAGAAATTCATCAACGCTGTGGAATTCTCTCATTGGTAGGTAGATATGAGTTCTCTCATAAGACTTGTAAACAGACATAGGTAATGATTATTATTATTTTTTAATAGTTTTTGGGAAACTACATGATACATACTGCAACACAGGGCATGCAATAAAAAGAACTCAATATGTAGGGAACCAAGGAGCGAGGTCAAAGCTTATGGCTTTCTCTTCCACCGAACCCCATAATGATATACAAGATGGGGCTGGATTATACAAGTAGCATACAAGTACTTCAATAGCCTAACTGTTGCGTTACCACAGTGTATATAGTATATGTGTGTATACTTACAGAGGAAGGCCAAAAACAAGATGGCAGGATAAATCTACGGTTAATATAGCATTATTTGCTTTCAATATATGTACTTATTATAACCTTAGAACTACATTGGTAGGTATAAGTAGTGCTTAATTTACACTGTCAGCGCAAGACAGGTAGTCCCATTATGCCAACACAAACCTGTAGAATACTGTAGATGTATGAATAATGTTGAAAATAAAATACACTGCTCTTTAAAAGTGCATAAATTCCACGCGCATACTTGTCTGTTAAGTAACAGGTAACGAACTGCATCAGTTACAGTTGTGCATTGACATTTTGTAACTGCACTTTATGAGGTCAAGGTTTGAGAAGAGAATGTAGAGAGCTGTGATGGTTCAAACCAAACCGACATTTGTGTTGCTAGCATCAGGGGCGGCCCAGTGGAAAAATGTTATGTGTGTGCTGCCACATAAACTGGACTAAAATGGTATTTACAGAGTCGCTCTTTTATCTAAAGAGTTTGAGTTTGTTTACCATGCCAATCATAATAATTGTGCACTCATTTATCCAGAAATGTGTGATAATTTTCACTGTTTACGAGCTCAGACTTGAGATAAAACATCTTTCGTTCCTTTTCGTCTTGATTTGCTGCAGTTCCGTAGCTCCTTTGCATCGGCCGCGCCTGGCTAGCATAGAATAAGAGTGACTTAACACAATGTAAGAGTCGATGTCTAGCTGCAGCACGTTAAACAGGGAAAAGACCAGTGTCTAGTTAGAGGACTATAAACAGAGAACTGTCTAGGCAACCCTTACAAGCCAGCCTAGCTTGTAGTTAAACAGGGAGTCTCGCTAGAGGACTATAAACAGAGAACTGTTTAGCTAACCCGAACAAGACAGGCTAGCTTGTAGTTTTCCAAGGTTTTAAAGGCTTATAAAGAAAAAGTCCAAGTCCTCACGATGGCTGATCAGAGAGAGAGAAACAATTTATTCTTATATTAAAAATTAAAAATCGCGGCTATCTAACTTTACTAGATTGCTAATATACAGCAATCTACCAAAGGTATACAGATGTCTTGAACCAGTGGCGGCTCGTCGGGTGAAGACACTGAAGACATTTTCACCTAATTTTGAACAGTGAAAACACTACTCATAATCCCTTGAACATGGCACAATTGATCCAACTCAAAGAAAAAAAAAAAAAAAAAAAAAAAAAAAAAAGAGTAAGCTTTGTGTAAAATAGATCAATGCTGCTTAACATTTCATGTTACTTTCCAAGGAGAACACCAAATGTGAAGACAATTCGAAATTGTCTTCAGTTGTCCTTGAATCAACCAATCAGAGTTGAGTATTTCCAAGTAGGTATCATGAAATATTAGGCAAGAACTACATCTATGTAATATGCTACTGAGGACAGTCTTCAGTTGTATTCAGTTTACATTATCTACACGACCTCATACGAAATGTCACGAAGCCACATACCATGTGCGATGTCATGTGTTTTTGATATTAACATTGTTGCCAGTAGCATTATGCCAGACCTAGGAAACCAGTCAATGATTTAGCCTCCCATATCTAGCACAATCTTGTAATATTAAAAAAAAAAAAAAATAATAATAATAATAACGTAGGCGCTAGGAAAGCAGGATTTTGTGTCAGGAATTTTGGATATTATTTCTCATTTTTTGGGTTCTAGTTTTGTACATAGTTCCTAAACGATAGCCGATACCAATAAATTTTAACTATATTTTATGTATCTTGTCAACTACCTATATGTAGTATTAAAAATTACATCTCGATTGAAGTCAAATCTCGGAAATAATTTTATTATTTAATGTAGGTACCGAAATTGAGCCAAATAAGATAATCTGGTATCTAGTTGTTCCAAGAAGTTTTTAAATAGGGACAATGGTGGTCCTGTTTAAGATCCTGACTATGGAACCACTTTTAAAAAAAATCATGAAATTAGACGTGTTGAAATGAAATTCTCAAGAGAAAATTCTGTTCAGGCGGTGTAGTATTATTTTTTTAAATAAATAAATACGTCTTACATGATTTGAGGGATTTCTTTAAATTTAAAATATAGCTCTTGAAGTTTGTAGAAATTTAGCAATGAAATTAACTTGGCAACATTGTATCTCTTATCTTTAGAATGTAAACAACACTTGTCGAGCACTTTTTAAATTTTATTAGACCATTTTCAAATCTTTTCAACGGTTATCAAGTGACTTTTAATTGGTGTAACTAGTTAATAAAGTTATTTCCCAGTATTTGATACAGGATAGAAACATTATTCCCACCTGTGCTTTTCATAATAAGTTGAATATGAAGTAGCTATGTACTTCTTTCAGTGTCAGAAATAACATTATAATTATGCAGGTTGCAGGTAGCTAAGCACACAGCTTCCAGTGAAGTACTTAAAATTATAAGGCAATATCTGTGTTTTTCTTAAATACCTAGTCATTTAAACATCAATGGTAACACAAATTTAAGCTGATTTTATATTTGTAGTAAGTATGTTTTCTTAGATTTATTTTGTAATCTGGTGGTGGATTTTCTTCCAGTTTTGGATTGTAATTTTTAGTCTTCAACTAACTTTCTTTCCTTCCTAGTTCTAACTACTGAGGTATAATCCTAATATTTTTATTTTAATTCCTTTTTACCAACTTTTAGTTAATATTTTTTATTAAGATGAATAAATATTTTTTATTAAGATGAATAATCAATAACAATATTTCAAACAATGAGATCCCCACAAAATCATGGGGTTCAAACATTAAAAGTAACCCCATTCAGATTAAGAAGTAATGAGGATAAGAAAGATATTATGATTACTGGATCTCCAATTTCTCCAATTACTATAACCACCACTAAAAAAGTAAAGCAAATGCCTGCCCCACAGCCATACAGTTCAAGCCTGAATGGCTTATGAAAAATGAATGGCTGTGTACCAGATCAAGTGTTGACAAATTGTTCTGCTGGCCTTGTTTATTTATTAAGTACCAAGTGTTCTCCAAAAAAAGTACCTATAAAAACTTATATGGTGCAAAACTGGTATGAGAGAAAATCATGCTCTGCAGGGAAACAGCCATAACTTACAATGGGCTGTGTTTATGAGACCATAAGAACTAAGATCTGATAAATTAATAATTTTATTTTTTCAATACTTCTGGGCATAATTTGTCTTCACCTAGTCTTGAAGTCAGGAGCCGCCACTGTCTTGAACCACATAGAAATATGTGGTTCAAGACGAGCCAACTTTAAAATAGAAACTGTCCGGTGCTCCGCAAATGATTTGTGAGGTCCCTGCGAATGGAGGTTAAAAACCCCGTCTCGTATTACCTGGGTGTTATACAGACGTTAAACGAACAAGAGGAACTACTAGCTGTTGTCCGGTACTCCGCGATGTTTTAAAAGTTTATATTTTAGATTTAAATTTTGCTAGACATAATAATTATATAATAAATAAATCATTTGTTTTATTTTTCATATTTTTTTTTTGTTTACAGAGGACCCATCTTAAGCCATTTTTATTTGGCTTCTAAGATTAAAATAAGACTAATGACAATTTTAATAGCTAGGGAACCATTGAATGTAATAGTTAGAAAAGAATCTTGTGTAATCCGTTTATTGTATAGTAAACTAGCGGGCCGAGGCATGGCCGTGAAAGCAAAAAGTCCTTTTTCGCCAATGGCAGGTGTTGTAGTGGGAATTTCGAAAAATCCCGTCTTATTGCACATCTAGACTATAAGACAAAGCTACCTACCAAATTTCAGCTTCCTAGGACTTACCAGTTCGGAGAAACAGTGATGATCAGTCAGTCAGTCAGTCAGTGACTTTGACATTTATATATTAAGATAAATGAATAAGTAGACAAAAATAAAATTTGCAAGATTTTAAAAGGAACCTATAAGTTATCACTTCTTACCTGGGCAGGACTCGCCATTGAACTTCATGTCGATCAGATGGACGCGGGACTCATGAGGTACAAACGAGGCCAGGAACCTCTGGTTGCCTAGGTTACGCACGAAGCTCGTCACGTGACCTCCGTTCACTAGAATCTCGAGGTTACCCGAACCGGCTTCGGACCCGTCGACTGAAACCGAAGAGAATCCAAAGGTTAAAAGAAAGAAAAAGAATAATCTTCGGTTGCCTAGGTTACGGAAGGACCTCACGTTGCCTAGGTTACGGAAGGACCTCTCGTAGCCTAGGTTACGGAAGAAACCTCTGGTTGCCTAGGTTATGCTAAGATTATTTTTCTCCTCTGTACTTGAATGTTTGGGATCCACTCATAGCTCGTGAGGAAAAGTGAGTTGTTATTTGTATGAGTAACGACTAGTTGCGGCATTAACAAAGTATAAAGAAATGGAATTCGAAAAGTGAAGTAATGCTGCATGACTTACGAAAAGACGAAAAATCATGTAAAAATTTACAATAAATAAAGAGGTGCTATATTATACTGTTAGCGTAATGGGACTTCTTGTCTCGAGCCGACAGTCTAAATAAAGCACTACTATACTATACTATACTATACTATACCCACAAAAATTCTGAAGAGGTCCTGTACTTCACTACAAATAGGTAAAGCATATGTTTGTTAACTTAACTTCTTCACAAATAATAACTCACTCTCGAATTCTACAGGGTGTCCCAAAACTCGGTATAGGATTTCAAAGAGGTCTTGTGCTTCACTACAAATAGGTAAAGCATACGTTAACTTAACTTCTTAACAAATAATAACTCACTCTCGAATTCTACAGGGTGTCCCAAAACTCCGTCGGGTATAGGATTTCAAAGAGGTCTTGTGCTTCACTACAAGCAGGTAGAGCATACGTTAACTTAACTTCTTATATTATAAACAAATAATAACTCACTCTCGAATTCTACAGGGTGTCCCAAAACTCGGTATAGGATTTCAAAGAGGTCTTGTGCTTCACTACAAATAGGTAAAGCATACGTTAACTTAACTTCTTAACAAATAATAACTCACTCTCGAATTCTACAGGGTGTCCCAAAACTCCGTCGGGTATAGGATTTCAAAGAGGTCTTGTGCTTCACTACAAACAGGTAGAGCATACGTTAACTTAACTTCTTATATTATAAACAAATAATAACTCACTCTCGAATTCTACAGGGTGTCCCACAACTCCGTCGGGTATAGGATTTTAAAGAGGTCTTGTGCTTCACTACAAACAGGTAAAGCATACGTTAACTTAACTTCATATAA
Source organism: Bactericera cockerelli (assembly GCA_024516035.1). Lineage (NCBI taxonomy): Eukaryota > Metazoa > Arthropoda > Insecta > Hemiptera > Triozidae > Bactericera > Bactericera cockerelli. Next base: position 21,999,382 of record CM044964.1, on the reverse strand, counting down.
TATAAACAAATAATAACTCACTCTCGAATTCTACAGGGTGTCCCAAAACTCCGTCGGGTATAGGATTTTAAAGAGGTCTTGTGCTTCACTACAAACAGGTAAAGCATACACGTTAACTTAACTTCTTATATTATAAACAAATCATAACTCACTCTCGAATTCTACAGGGTGTCCCACAACTCCGTCGGGTATAGGAGCTACCTTGATGGCTTGGGCGTTGTACGCGTGACTCCTGTAAACATGAAATAAAAAAAAGCATAGTAATAATTTTGAACCCGCGACCTCTGGATTACCAGTCAGACGTTATTATTATTAAACATAATATGAGACTCATACCATTATAGTAATAATAATAACACTCTTTAGTGGAAAGTAAACACCGGGCGAGGTTGAAGCTCAAAGCATACTCAAACTCGCTTTACTAAAAATCTACGCTGAAACCGGGACTTGAATCACCGACCTCCAGGTTACAAGTCCGCTGCCCTATCGATCAAGTACTGAGGTTGGTACATAATAATAATATCGCCTTATTTATACTTCCTGATTAGGACTATTAAAGTCCCATTATTCCAGCAGTAAGCCCAAGACATATTATAATGTGGTGAAAATCCAAAGTAGGAGGATAACATGTCAAGTCCCAGCTGGGTTTCGAACCCACGACCTCTGGAGTTTTTGGATTCACAGAGTGCCGCCTTTACCACTGAGCTACCGGGACAGAATACATCTGACTGCCACAAAGCTTACCGAAAAGGTGAGCCGGTGATTCTGGTGTCATAGATCTTCACATCTATGTAGTGTTCTCCTATCTCGGAGGGAGTGAAGTGAATCTTGGTGCCATCCAGGCTGCGGGACAACCGAACAGGGACGTTGGTTTTTGACGGGGCTGGAACGAAAAGCGGAAAGAACAATTAAACCGAACTAAAGTTCCTAAAGTGAACATTAAGAAAGCTTGAACGGGGCTGAAATGGACAGTGGATAGAACAATTAAACCGAACTAAAGTTCCTAAAGTGAACATTAAGAAAGCTTGAACGGGGCTGAAATGGACAGTGGATAGAACAATTAAACCGAACTAAAGTTCCTAAAGTGAACATTAAGAAAGCTTGAACGGGGCTGAAATGGACAGTGGATAGAACAATTAAACCGAACTAAAGTTCCTAAAGTGAACATTAAGAAAGCTTGAACGGGGCTGAAATGGACAGTGGATACAACAATTAAATCGAACTAAAGTTCCTAAAGTGAACATTAAGAAAACTTGAACGAAGCTGAAATGGACAGTGGATAGAACAATTAAACCGAACTAAAGTTCCTAAAATGAACATTAAGAAAACTTGAACGGAGCTGAAATGGATAGTGGATAGAATAATTAAACCGACCTAAAGTTCCTGAAGTAAACAATAAGAAAGCTTGAACGGAGCTGAAATGGACAGTGGATAGAAAAATTATCAAACCGACCTGAAGTTCCTAAAGTGAACATTAAGAAAGCTTGAACGGGGCTGAAATGGACAGTGGATAGAACAATTAAACCGAACTAAAGTTCCTAAAGTGAACATTAAGAAAGCTTGATTTAGCAAGGTTGAATCCAACTTGCTGGTATTGTGAAATTATCGTGCTTGCAAATGAAAGCATATACTTCAATAGCCTAACTGGTGCGTTACGGCAGTGTATACGATGGAACAAACCATATCCCAAACACTAGGATGGTTGAGGGTAAAAGTCCAGATGTCTATTATCAGAGCCGTGTCAATAAGAATGAGGGGGATGAGGAAGAAAGTGCGGGGTGTTGATTGTGAAGATGGGGCGGGAATGTTAATATTGGAAAGTTGTTAAACATTTAAAAAAAAAAAATATATATGAATAAAATCTTGAAAAAATAAAATAAAAAATATTGTATATGCCCTACGTCCCCCTCAGGATCACAGGACATAAATGGAAATGAAATACTCACAGAAGAAGGCCAAAAACAAGATGGCAGGATAATATTGAAATGGATATAACAGGAATGGGAATGGATCCAGGAACATGGAAAGAAAGAGCACAAGACCGAAATCAATGGAGGCCCTCTGTGGAGCAGGCATTTGTCGACTAGGCCCTAGCCACGGATAAGTAAGTATGTAAGTAAGTTGGTAAGTAAGTACACGGTGACCTGGGTTCGATCCCCAGTGGGACAGGATTTGTTCTGCTCTGTACTTGGGATAATGTTAGCAGCGACCAGTGGGGGAATTACAGGCAAAAATAAGATATTGGGATATTTAAGATATGGAAAACTCCTACAATTCTGCGCTACCCACTAAAATTGTGATTTAATAACACAAAGAAACACATTGATTTATTGATTGATTGAAGTAGGTCAGTAAGTAAGTACACTCACACTCAACTCACAGGTAACTGTCACATTAATCTGGCTCAGTGGCGCCTCCGAGTTCAAGCTCAGAGTACTGTTGCGGTACTCTGGCATCAGCTGTAGTATATATGTATAATTGTATATGCTAGTGTGTATACTCACAGGTAACTGTCACATTAATCTGGCTCAGTGGCGCCTCCGAGTTCAAGCTCAGAGTACTGTTGCGGTACTCTGGTATCAGCTGTAGTATATATGTATATGTATATGCTAGTGTGTACACTCACAGGTAACTGTCACATTAATCTGGCTCAGTGGCGCCTCCGAGTTCAAGCTAAGAGTACTGTTGCGGTACTCTGGCATCAGCTGTAGTATATATGTATATGTATATGCTAGTGTGTATACTCACAGGTAACTGTCACATTAATCTGGCTCAGTGGCGCCTCCGAGTTCAAGCTAAGAGTACTGTTGCGGTACTCTGGCATCAGCTGTAGTATATATGTATATGTATATGCTAGTGTGTATACTCACAGGTAACTGTCACATTAATCTGGCTCAGTGGCGCCTCCGAGTTCAAGCTAAGAGTACTGTTGCGGTACTCTGGCATCAGCTGTAGTATATATGTATAATTATGCTAGTGTGTATACTCACAGGTAACTGTCACATTAATCTGGCTCAGTGGCGCCTCCGAGTTCAAGCTCAGAGTACTGTTGCGGTACTCTGGCATCAGCTGTAGTATATATGTATAATTATGCTAGTGTGTATACTCACAGGTAACTGTCACATTAATCTGGCTCAGTGGCGCCTCCGAGTTCAAGCTAAGAGTACTGTTGCGGTACTCTGGCATCAGCTGTAGTATATATGTATATGTATATGTTAGTGTGTATACTCACAGGTAACTGTCACATTAATCTGGCTCAGTGGCGCCTCCGAGTTCAAGCTCAGAGTACTGTTGCGGTACACTGGCATCAGTTGGAGAGCGTCCCCCGCAATCAGGCTCCCGGTGTCAAACAGAGAGTTGGACTTGTTGCCTAAAAAATCCCACGAGTTCTTCGAGTTGGACGTGGACGATGATTTGGTGGACACTGTGAGAAAAAGGAATGAAATAAACAGAATTATTAGAATATAATAATCAAAATTAGAATATAATAATCAGAACTAGAATTAAATTAACTTAAAGGAATAAAATAAACAGAAGAGGGAATAAAATAATAATAAGGGGAATAGCACGCAACCTTGCAGCAATCCTTGCTTTTATACACGCAAAAGAAAGCATGATTTTGCAAGGTTGAATCCATCTTACTGTAAACCTAGGTAATCCTACACTATCTTAGATATTAAATCCTGTTTCATAATTCGGGCCTAAGTAGTACTTACCTGACAAATGAAAGCTTGATTTAGCAAGGTTGAATCCATCTTACTGTGAACCTAAAATAATAATATCCTTGAATTGTACTTGCTTAAGTGGACATTATGGCCCTATTATGAAACAGGATAACATTGACTAGGTCATCCTACACTATCTTAGATATTTCATCCTGTTTCATAATTCGGGCCTAAGTAGTACTTACCTGACAAATGAAAGCTTGATTTAGCAAGGTTAGATCCATCTTACTGTAAACCTAATATATTATCCTTGAATTGCTTAAGTGGATATTAGGGTCCGAAATATGGAAAAGGATAACTTTAGTTAGGACATAATATGTAAGTATTATTGCCTGAAATAAAAGAAAATATTCGATTTCGAAATACAGGCCGAAATACTCGGAACAAAGACATTTTTGACTTAGATTTCTGCTCAAAGAACTATACCTTCCACAAACCACTTAATAGAATGATAAGATTCTGATTCTGATTCTAATTCTGATTCATCTATACATCCCTTCTCTTGTTCGATCAATGAAATAAAAGATAAATTAAGAAAGATATTGGAAACTTAATATTTTGTTATAATCATAAAATATAACTATATTTATAAGATCAAACAATTTTATTGTATTTTTCTATATATCTATATTATATATTTATGTATCTTAACTATATTTATATCAAATAAACATGGGTTTACCCCGTTCATTTATGAAAATTAAAATTAAATTAAAATATTTTTTTTTTTTTCTTGTTTATATTATTAATATTGTCAATTTTTATATTTAATGTGTACCATTATTTGTATGTTCTACCTACTGTATAGGTATATGTACCTACTAATAAAGAGTTTCTAAATAAAAATAAATAAATAATTGACTAGGTAATCCTACAATAACCTAGATATTCGGGCCTAAGTAGTACACTTACCTCGCACGTTGTTAGACGTGTCGATCACGTGGTTGTGCGTGTTGAACGTGAAGGAGGAGTGGGAGACGGGACTGTGGAGGGGGGAGAGGGGGGAGCCCCTCACCAGTGGCGGAGAGTTGAGGGGGGAGCGGTCCTGCGCGGAGCGGTAGCTGGTGAACCCGTTGACGGGGACCTGGGGTTCGAGGCAGAGAAACGGGGTTTTTTTTTTCATTTAGAAAAAATGGTCACGTGAAAAAGTTTCATCATCATAGGGTGGCGTCATCGTGAACAATGCCAGACAGTGGAGGAATGACTCAGCACTTCTACCACTGTCTTTACAAGGAGGCTAATAATTGACATGGGCCCCCAGAACCAAGCCAATGCTGCTCAACTACCTCATTTATAGTCCCCCTTCCAGACTGGTTACAAGTTACAATAACTAATATTAAGAGCGAAATTAATAGACAAAATTAAGTCCTAGGTCTAGCCAGCGCTAGCGTCGATGGCGCGTTGAATGCACCGGTTCTCGTAGGCCCACCGAAGTTAAGCTACGTCCAACCAGATGAAGACTTTGTGATGTTGGTATTTCGACCCAACTGAGTTGGGTGAGGTTAATGTGAGTGGCAGGTTTCTGAGTTATCTGCGAATGGAGGGTAACACCCTCGTCGTGATATAATCATGCAGTTGAAAGCGACGTTAAACCCACAACAACAAAAAAAAGTTCAAAGTCCATGACTCAGCAAACATCCGTGGCTCAGTGGTTAAGAGCATTGGTTGCTGACCTGGAGGTTGCGGGTTCGAAGTTATGAGGCTGGCTCAAGTAATTACTTACCACTTGTTTTCCCAATATTTTCTCAATTAATATGATTGTTTGGATGCTTATATTTAGAGAGCACGATTAGCTCAGTGGTTAAGCACTCGCTTGCGATGCGGAAGAGACTGGGTTCGATGCCCCGAGCGACAAAAAATGTGTATTTTAACTTTGGTTACAGTTGTTCCCAGTCTGTCTGTCCTGGTAGCTTCGTGGTAAAGGCGGCACTGTGTGAATCCAAAGATTCCAGAGGTCGCGGGTTCGAAACCCAGCCGGGACAAGACAAGTTATCCTCCCAGTTGGGAATTTTATCACTTAATAATACGTCTTAGGCTTACTGCTGGAGTAATGGGACTTAGTAGTCCTAATCGGGCAGTATAAATAAGGTGATGGTATTGTTATTGTTTGTAAGGGATACTTTCCGGTGCGCTTGTTTCGACAAAACACATAAATGGAAAGTATACCTCTCGCCCATCAGAGGGTAGGCATACTACGGGATGGACAAGCTACAACACAGACCACAAGCGTCTACAGTAGCTACTGTTTCATGGCTAAGAAAGAAAATAGAATGTAAAACATTCATCTTTTTAATAAAATTAAAAATAAAAGGAGAAATCGTTTGATACTCACTTTCACGTTGTGCGAGGTACTGTGATGGGAGGTAAAGCTGGAGGTCTGTTGTACTGGGGAAGTGATGGTTCGAAAATAGTTGGGACTAGAAGAGGAAGTGTTGTGCAGTGGCGAGAAGCGAGTGGGAGAGGGAGAACTCTCGTGGTAGCCGTCTGAAACATAGAGGAAGCAATAAACATCATTCTAACTACATTTTTGGATGGGGGACTATAAACAGGGAGTAGACCAACAAAATGTTCATAAAAAATTAACAGCTGTATTTATGAGCAGAAAATACTGTCTGAGCAATGTCTCTAGCAATGTATTGGCCAATAATGTAAAAGGACATCAGTCTACCTGGGGTAGTATAAACAGGGAGTACACAAGCAGTCTGGCTGGGGGACTATAAACAGGGAGTAAACCAGCATTGGCTTGCTTCTGGGGGCCTTTATCAATTTTTAGCCTCCTTGTAAAGACAGTGGTAGAAGTGCTGAGTCATTCCTCCACTGTCTGGCTACCATCGTCCACGATGACGTCACCCTATGATGATGAACAATATTTACTACCTACTATTATTTATTCTATTTTTTTATGAAATACTTTATAGGCAATTTTTAGAACTACATACATAGAAAATGAAAAAAAAACTCAATAGAATATCTAGTGGACCAAGGGGCAATGTTAAAAAAAATAAATAATAATAATAATAATAAAAAATATTTATTTATTTTTCCTACCCTTACTCGCCACAAGGCATTGGCGTACATCGATTCAGGCCGAAAATCGGAGCCACAGGTATGGGCAGTTATCCTTTTCTTTAAAGTTAATGACCAACCCACCTACCAAGGCATAACCTTGCGGTCCTTGCTTAAATCTGAAATCTAGTTTATGAGACCTGACACACTTCACGTTCATATTTTCGTAAATTTCGAGCTGATTATTGAGCATGATTATTATTGTACTCACTCAGCAAAGCAGAAGAGGAACCGTACGGCTTGTGGCTGTCAAAGCTATCGAAAGCGGAGGTGCGCTCAAACTTGCTCTCAAATCGGTTGCTGGTTTCCGTCCCATTGGATTTGCTAAATTTGCTCTCAAACCGGTTGCTACTGTCCGTTCCGTTTGATTTGTCGAAGCTAGATTTGTCGAAGCTAGATTTGTCGAAGCCAGATTTGTCATAGCTAGATTTGTCGAAGCTAGATTTGTCATAGCTAGATTTGTCGAAGCTGGAGCTTTTGTTGAATTTGCTGTCGAAATATCGGTCGTACTTGTCGAAGCTAGAGCTCCGGTCATGCTTTCCGGATTTGAAGGAGTCTGAAAATAAACAATAATTAGTGTGAGTAGGTAGATGTAAAAAGTGTGGCCTAGAGAAATAAGCGAGAATTTGCAATAACTCTGTAACCATAGGTCGTGGGTTCGATTCTTTTATGTCAATTGATTTTCTTTGACGTTTTCTATCTTTTGCCCCCACCCCAACCTTTCTACCCCCACACTACCTCCCCCCCCTGCCCCAAATATGATTTACTTAAATTTTGAAATTATAATACTAATCTAAAACACTGGCGTAGGTAAGCGGGACATTGTAAGGTAATGTGCCCTGAAGTAATACGAAAACGGTTCCGTGGCACAACTACCTTTCTTCTGGCTGGGGGACGTTAAACAGGGAGAAGATCAGTGTCTCGCTAGAGGACTATAAATTGAGAACAGACTATCCAACGCTTACAAGCCAGGCTAGCTTGCAGTTTCCTAAGGATTTAATGGCTTATAAAAAAGGCCAAGTTCTCATGAAGGTTAATCGCACATGGAAAAATATGTGGTTCAGGATGAACCATTGAAATAAAGTTGGCTGGAGACCATCATTACCGCCAAGCTGGTTACAACAACACTAACTTTTTTATTATTATTTTATTTTTTTAAAGGTAAGGGGAAGGATGAGTGGGATCAAATTAAATACTAAATAATAACCTCCTGAGACCTGAAGTTCTACTGGTAGAACATTGAAATCTCCTCAATATAAACCTGAGTGTCTTTAATTTTTTTTACTGAACATAAACCGAATGTTCTACCAGTAGAACATTGACTTTTACTTCATACAGACCTGATACATATTTTTAATTTTTCCCACCCAGATTTATATGATTATTGGATTAGTATCACATTGTTATTGACATTTACACATTTCTTTTTCAAAAAAAAAAAAAAAAAAAATACTCAGCATGGAAATGCATGGAAAAAAATTCTAACCTTCAGGTCTGTATAAAGTAAAACTCAATGTTCTACAATTAGAACGTTCGGTCTATATCCAGTAAAAAGAAAAATAACACTCAGGTCTCAGGAGGATAATCCAAACTAAATACTTACGATGTTTTTCTCTCTCTTTCTGGATCTGATCCCGGGTCCCGACTCTCAGAGGAAACGGACTACCTGCAACAAGTCAGTAATAATAACACTCCTTAGTACAAGGTAACCAACAGGCGAATACCGTTTTCCCTACATTCTAGACTACAAAAAATTCTGTATCGGCAAGTCGAATACCGTATTTTTTTACTTCTTTGTCTAAAATTTCGATTTTTCTTAAATATCAGAGCTCAATTTTAAATTTATTTTAAAAAATATGTAAAACACTAGTACAAAAATTCATCATTTCATTTAAAAAAAAATTATTAAAATTTCAAATTTCATTAAAATCGGGTGTACCCTTCACGAGATATAAGCGTTTATTTAAAAAATTAGTGGTCAGGCGCATGATCACCAAGAACCGCTAGTGCAAATTTGATCTATTTAAATTGAGACCATCTAGAGAATGTCTCCTAAAATTTCGTCAAAATCTCGTTCAATAGTTGCTGAAATCGGAGCAAAAAAACATATTTTTTATTTTTTACAAAAACGAACACAATACTTCCAATTTCTACGTAGTCACCGTGGCAGAGTGAGTTAGCGCGCTAGGCATTGCACACATGGTGACCTGGGTTCGATTCCCAGCGGGGCAGGATTTTTTCTGCTCTGTACTTGGATGTTCGTGGTCCACTCATAGTTCCTCGTGAGGAAAAATGAGTAGTTACTTGTATGAGTAACGACCGGTGGCGGAATGACCGGAGTAAAAAGAAATTTATGTAATAGAATTCGAAAAGTACAGGAGGCTCTTAGTAATGCTGCGCTACCCACAAAAATTGTGAAGAGGCCTTGTGCTTCAACACAAATAAAATCATAAATACATACAGAAAGAGAACGATAAAAATTTAATGAAAATACTTTCCACATGGGCACTTGCCTAAACGAGACAGTATACATTTTTTTTTTTTTTCTTCTTCTTCCTTTTTCTTCTTCTCATGACTTCCAATTTCTAATATTAGAAATTTATCGGACGCAATAAAGTACCTTTCACAGTGTTGCCATTGAAGTAGACATAGATCCGGTACTTCCCGGGCTGGTACGTGTGTAGCGACACCTTGTACAGAGCGCCCCCTAGCGGCTCGATGGTGTGGGGGTAGCGACTTCTTGCCGTGAACAATATCGATTACAATGTTGCCAAGTCCCCCCGTGGCTCTGGCGTCGATTGTGAAGTTGAAAATCGATTCGGGATACGCGGGTCTGTCGAGACCTCGGAGCTGAAAAATAAATAAATAGATAATATATACAGGGTGGACCAAGAAAACGTTTACACCCGTTAATGGTAAATTACTGACAACATTTCTAGGACGGATCTGCAATCCGTTTTTTCGGATTCGCCTTTATAACTGCACAAAGTGATTTTTTGCAACTTTCTGAAAAAGTCCGACTTTGGCTTATTCTTCAGGTCAGAACTTTTTTCCTGTTTAAGATGAATTGATTCTGAACATTTCTGCAGAAAGCCAACAAAATTTCGATGTATCTAGCTACACTACTTTGTTTTTTACGGTTTGATTTGGCATCTTTTTTGACACCTGAATAGAAAAAAAATTCTCATGTAAATTTTTTACACTTTGAAACACTCAAGATTTGCCCGAGAAAATTTTGGCACAGACATGGGCAAGTTTGATAAAAGTTGGCGGCCAACCCAAGGATGCTAAAAAATAATTTTATGATTTTTTATCATGTGATCTTCTGGGTAAACAAACCAGGTAAGTCTCAAAAAATGATGTTCAAAATCTTAAAAGTGTTGACCGTGTAGGGTCGTCTTGTACTCAAAGAGTAATTAGCTATTTATGTCTGATAATTATTTTCCTTGGAATTAATTAAAGGCCAGTCAAATGAATGATTGTTTGTTTCTCGATGATAGTTTTCAAGCATATTTTTCTGCATTCTATGAAATATTATCTTTAAACTTCTTGAGTTTTTTTAGTACAAGTTACATAATTATTATTATTCGGATGCTGAAATGGCAGATACGCATTTAGCATATGGAGTTGCCAACAGGAACATTTGGGATCACGTGAAAAACATAGTTTACGAAATCTGGTAGCAAGAATCCTGTTGGCATTCGATGACCTGACAGAAAAACCTGGAATCTTCCGCAACATTCGACGGAACATGGTAAAGAGGTTCAACCTTTGCATCCAGGAAGGTGGACGCCACTTCCAACAGTTTCCTCTAAGGGAATTGAGAAGGGAGAGAGAGAGAGACAGAGAGAGAGAGAGAGAGGCAGAGAGGCAGAGAGCGAAAGAGAGAGAGAGAGAGAGAGAGAGAAAGGCAAGGAGGTAGAGGGACAGTTCTGAGTTAGAACTAAGGTACTAAAGTCACCATTGGTTTCAAAAATTTGGGTGAGGAGAATCCATAGTGTGTACTATGGCTAAATAAAAATGGCAACAGTCTTTTTTGTTTTGTAGTCATGAATTTTTTGCTGGCTCTGGCGTTCGGACCGGGTGGACTAGCGTACCACTGAGCTAATCGTGCGCGTCTAATCGTTTCTCATTGAACATACTAACACAAAATGTTTTTTTAAATACCTTTTTGTTTATATCAAAATAGTATAAAACATAATAAAGACTGCAAAAGTTTATTAATTTTACAAAATATGATCTTGTTTTTTTCAAGACTTCTATTAAGAGTTGGCAATCGGTAAATATTTGTTATTTAATTAGTATTGTTTATGATAAAAGAACCTACCTACATAATTATTTACCTGGATTTATTTCATAAACTCTATTTTCGTTTGGAAAATTCCCTAGTTTTTTTTTCTCTCGTTACATTATCAAGGCAGTCTCTCAGGGGCTTACATGAATAAGAATTATGTGTATTGTGATACCAATAGTATCTGATATAACTCAATTTACAGATGGTATTACCCCCAAAAAAACCATAAGTTGTTGGTGTTACAACAGGTCAGATACAGGTATGAATAAAATGTTCCATCAGATTTTTTTGATATTTAAAATAATATTGACCGCCGAAAATTGAACCACGGTCATGCGAATAGCACTCTTAGCACTACCACATCTAGCTAACACCACTGACAATCTGAGAAGCACGAAATTTATCATTTGAATTTTCTTAAACTGGCTGATGAAGGCATGTGAGACCGCGGTATTCAAAAAAAGCAATGTAAACAATTTTTGTAAACAATACAAGACGCCCTTACACAGTCTACAGCTAGAAAACTCTTAGGATTTTTGAAGAGTTTTTGGCAAACATCTAATAATTTTTCCCAGAAGATCACGTGATAAAAAATCGTAAAATTATTTTTTAGCATCCTCGGTGCGGCCGCCAACTTTTATCAAACTTGCCCATGTCTGTGCCAAAATTTGTTCGGACAAATGTCGAGTGTTTTATTTAGTAAAAAAGTTTTTTTGTGTGTTTTTTTCTGTTCAGGTGTAAAAAAATATGACAAACCAAATCGTAAAAAACAAAGTAGTGTAGCTAGAAACATCGCAATTTTGTTGGCTTTCTGCAAAATTGTTCAGAATCAACTCATCTTAAACAGGAAAAAAGTACTGACCTGAAGAATAAGCCAAAGTCGGACTTTTTCGGAAAGTTGCAAAAAATCACTTTGTGCAGTTACGAAGGCGAATCCGAAAAAACGGATTGCAGATCCGGCATGGATATGTCGTCAGTAATCTACCATTAACGGGTGTAAACGTTTTTTTGGTCCACCCTGTATTAGCTCTATAGCCGTATTTTTCTTTCTAACCAGCGTTAACCAAACTGGCATAAAATGAACCAAACTGGAAGCAAGTCATTTTTCTTTTGGACGAAGAAAAATTTCCTCTTCCAAAGTTAACCAAAATGGAAGTAGAAAATTCTTGCTTCCAGTTCTTTTATAGGTTAAGTCCATTGTTTACCTATGAAAGTACCGAAGTGCATTTTTCTTTAAGAATGACCTTGGAATAAAATGGAAATATTTGGAAGAAACCTAACCTGGATTTTTTTTTGGTTAGAAAGAAAAATACAGCTTATATTAGCTCAGTGTTGAAGCACTCGCTTGCCATGCGGAAGGTCCCGGGTTCGATCCCCCGTACCGACAAAAAATTGTAATTAAATTTTGGTTACAGTTGTTTGTAAGGGATACCTTCTGGTGTGCTCGTGTTGGCCTAGTACCTAAATGGGATGTATTCTATAACTTCTCGCAAATCAGAGGGGAGGCACACTACGGGATGGGCAGGCTACAACACAGACCACAAGCGTCTACAGTAGCTCCTGTTTCATGGCTACGAACACTCATCTTTAATAATAATAACTGTTTTATTTTTCATCCGACCTCAGTAGCTTGATCCATAAGGCGGCGGACTTGTAACCTGGAGGTCTGTGGTTCAAGTCCCGGTTTCAGCGTAGAATTAGTAAAGCGAGTTTGAGTAGTTGTGATATCACGAAAGTGATTAACACAAATATTATAACTTATTTTATTTTTTCTCACCGATGGTTCAGTCAGTGGTCAACGCGATTGGAGATAAGAAAACTATTACGATTTATTCTCTAGTCACTTTTCCGCTCTTGTTTGCTATTCTTCTTCCTGATATTTTTCCGCGATGTAAAATAAACCTTTTTGTGTGTTAATGTTTTGATTGCGTTATTTGTATGTTAATATAGACCTGTTGGCGAGTGCTACTTGACGAGCGCTCGTCTCGCGGCGAGCTTGACCTGCAGTGGCGCAGCCAGGGGGGGGGGGTTTTGGGGACAAATCCCCCCCCCCCCCGAAATTTCCAAGAACCCCAACAAAGATGGAATAATATACGTTAGAGTGAGATTTCTGAACCCCCCCCGCCCCCCAAATCTCCTCTAAAACTCTCCCCCCCCCCGAAATGTAGGTCTAGCTATGCCACTGTTGATCTTTCGCAGTTTCCCCAACAGATTCCCCGCAGCACAGGGTGTGAAGAAAGCACCCACCTCCACGCCGTGCGGATCGAACACGAAGCAGGTGAAGGGGGACCACCCTGTATGAGCTGGCAGTTATTATTATTAATAATAAAAAAAGATGCCAAATATTTACAAATTACAACAACAAAAAAAGTACCCACCTCCACGCCATGCGGATCGAACACGAAGCAGGTGAAGGGACCACCCTGTATGGGGTGGCCAGCGTGCAGGACGGGTTATTTTCTTTTTTACTTATTTATTTTGTCATTTTTTTGTTTTTTCTTAATTTTATACTGTTACCATTGTACTTTGTCCTCCTATTAAAGCATAAAAAAAGTAGGTACCAACCTCCACGCCGTGCGGATCGAACACGAATCAGGTGAAGGGACCACCCTGTATGAGCTGGCCGTTATTATTATTGATAATAAATAAAGATGCCAAATATTTACAAATCACAATAAAAAAAAAGTACCCACCTCCACGCCGTGCGGATCGAACACGAAGCAGGTGAAGGGACCACCCTGTATGAGCTGGCCGGCATGCAGGAACCCATACTGTCTATATTTCTATGTGTCTACTTGTATGCTGTCTAGATGTATTATTTAATAAATAAAGATGCCAAATATTTACAAATTACAATATAAAAAAGTGGGTACTTTTTAATAAATAATGGGTTGGGTGGAAGAGATTGCCACAGGCAATAACCCCGCCCTTTAGGTAGGACATTTCTCTCTTTTTTCCTTCTTGTATATTTGTTTAATCTTTTTGTTTTTCTTTATATTTCATTGTGTTCTACTGTATATATTTTTTGTTCTACCTAATAAAGCTTAAAAAAAAGTCAAATATTTACAAATCACAATAAAAACAAAAAGCTAATAAAGCATAAAAAAAAGCACCCACCTCCACGCCGTGCGGATCGAACACGAAGCAGGTGAAGGGACCACCCTGTATGGGGTGGCCAGCGTGCAGGACGGGTTATTTTCTTTTTTACTTATTTATTTTGTCATTTTTTTGTTTTTTCTTAATTTTATACTGTTACCATTGTACTCTGTCCTCCTAATAAAAAAGATGTAAGAAAATATTTTTTTATAACAGGGTATTTTATAACTGGAATTCATTAACTGATACCATGATTAATGCTCCATCCACCAACTCATTCAAAGCTAAAATTGATGATTTTTTCTCTATTAAATAGTGCATCAATTGTATAACATAACCTCATAATTTTGTTCTGGGCTTAATAGCTTTACTTATAAAACTTAGCCCTTATAAGATTTTCTATTATTATTATAAAAAAGTACCCACCTCCACGCCGTGCGGATCGAACACGAAGCAGGTGAAGGGACCACCCTGTATGAGCTGGCCGGCGTGCAGGAACCCATACTGTCTATATTTCTATGTGTCTACTTGTATGCTGTCTAGATGTATTATTTAATACATAAAGATGCCAAATATTTACAAATTACAAAAAATTACAAAATTATTATTATTTCTTCCACTTTCTCTCCTTTGGAGGGTAATTATTACCCTTCAAAGGGTATTACACCAGGAGCGGATCATATGATCAAGTCTCCTGGTGTTGTAACTTCAGGAGCGGATCCGAAGATCAAGTCTCCTTAAGTTGTTTGGTACATAACACAGGGTGTGAAGAAAGTTACCCACCTCCACGCCGTGCGGATCGAACACGAAGCAGGTGAAGGGACCACCCTGTATGAGCTGGCCAGCGTGCAGGACGGAGATGCTCCACTCCCCGGCCTCGTCCGGCTGGAAAGTGGCCGAGTAGAGGCCGGCCCTCTCGTTGACCGGACACGGCAGAGTGCGGCCTGTCGGGGACATGGCCTCCACCTCCACGAGGCCCGCCTTGGCCCCGTTGGAATTCACCTGAAAATTTAAAAAAAAGTATGTTAGTTTCGTTAGTATTTTGGTAGCATCCAGACTGAAAAACTAAAAAAAAAAGTCAAAACACCACGTATGTAGATAGCTACATGGACAAAAAAATTGGTTCGTTTTATTAAAAAAAAAGTTATCATATTTTTGTTAATCACTTTCGTGATATCACAACTACTGAAACTCGCTTTACTAAATCTACGCTGAAAACGGGACTTGAACCACCGACCTGCAGGTAACAAGTCCGCTGCCTTATCGATCAAGTACTGAGGTTGGTACATAATAATAATATCGTCTTATTTATACTTTTAAAGTCCCATTATTCCAGCAGTAAGCCCAAGACATATTATTACGTGGTAAAAATCCCAAATTGGACGATTACATGTCATGTCCCGGCTGGGTTTCGAACCCACGACCTCTGGAATCTCTGTATTCACAGAGTGCCACTTTTACCACTGAGCTACCGGGACGGGACAGAAGTATGTTAGTTTCGTTGGTATTTTGGTAGCATCTAGGCTGAAAAACTACTGCGTATATTACTTGAGCAGAGCAAAGTGGTGGTCACATGACGGCGAGGGTGTTACCCTCCATTCGCAGGGATTTCACAAATCTGCTACCAAACATTCACCTCACCCAGCCTAGGTTGGGCAGGAATGTCAGCATCACGAAGTCTTCACCTTTCTGGACGTTGCTTAACTTCGGTGTTCCTACAAGACTGGATTCAACGCGCCATCGACGATGGCTATCTCTTTTTTTTTGTATCAGGCGTTCTACACATCTCGGCCGAGGTGTTTGATACGATGATTAAGTGTTGGGTGGAAGAGATTGACACAGGCAATAACGCCGTCCTTTATGTAGGACATTAGCTTTAGTCTCTTTTTTTGTTCTTGTTTCTTTGTTCAATCTATTAATTTTTTCTTTATAATTTCATTGTATTTTACTGTATATTTTTTGTCTACCTAATAAAGCGTAATATAATAACTTTGGAAACTGCAAGCTAGCCTGGCTTGTAAGAGTTGGCTTGTCTGTTCTCTGTTTATAGTCCTCTAGCGAGACACCGGTCTTCTCACTGTTTAATGTCCCCCAGCCAGACAGTAATATAATAATAATATTAGTTAGTTAATTTAGTTAACCACCACTCAACTACTTACCAGAACTTCAACAATGGACCCCACGGCACACGGGTCCAGTCCAGTGTGAGTGATGGCACTAAGTTGAGGCATGGCCCGAATGTAGAACGGAGAGCCTTTCACTTCTTCTCCTTCGCACATGATGGACACCTGATGAGGAGCGAAAGGGTTCATTTTATAATAGTACAAAAAATCTGTTCACAAAAGAACTCTAAATGATTGATTCTGAAAGGTAAGAAAAAAAATATCATTTATTTTATTATTTATTTGGAGAATCCTTACAATCAAAATCACCTACTCCACAAATTAGCTAACTATTGTATTGGTAAATATATATTATTTATTTTTCATAGCCATTCATTAATATAGGTACAATCGTAAATGCACTTTCCAATTCATATAACAATAATAATAATAAAGGTTGAATATATTAATAACAACAACTGACATCTCGAGATGTTTGCCTATAGGCACAGTAGGTACCTACATACATAGTTTGTAATTTTGAACATTAATATTGGTGGATGATTTTCTTTTTATATATATATTTTCTTTTGATATTTCGTTAAGTGTTATTTATATAGAAGGTTATTGGTTATGTATAATCTTGCAAGAACCTCTTATAAGGATAATATTAGAAATCGGAAGTATTTGGTCATTTTATTTTACTATTTTTGTGCTCCGATTTCATTTTTTTTTTAATTTTGTACATATATTATTTGAAACTTTCCTACATTTTCAAATGTTCAGGGTAAGTTTACACTTTAGCTTCTATTGCGTCACTTACCCTATGCATTCCAATCTGCACAGGTGTGAACGAGCCTGTGCCGCCCTCATGGTTCAGGGTCAGTTTACACTTCAGCTTGTATTGCGTCACTTACCCTATGCATTCCAATCTGCACAGGTGTGAACGAGCCTGTGCCGCCCTCATGGTTCAGGGTCAGTTTACACTTCAGCTTGTATTGCGTCACTTACCCTATGCATTCCAATCTGCACAGGTGTGAACGAGCCTGTGCCGCCCTCATGGTTCAGGGTCAGTTTACACTTCAGCTTCTACTGCGTCACTTACCCTATGCATTCCGATCTGCACAGGTGTGAACGTGCCTGTGCCGCCCTCATGGTTCAGGGTCAGTTTACACTCGAGCTTTGTGCTCTCGGGACCGCGAATCTCCGCGGTGACGTCCTTCGTGTCGATCTCACTCGAGTGGAAGTCGATCCTGAAATTTGTCTAAAAAGAGAGAGAAACAATAAGAAAAAAGGGATAATTAGCTAGTTATTTGTGTTATTATGTCACAAAATTTAGTTAGCAGCATCGACATTACGAGAACTAGTACTAAATGCATCATATCTCCAATTCGTGTCGATCTCACTCGAATTTAAGTCGATTCTGAAGTTTGTCTAAAAAGAGAGAGAAACAATAAAATAGGGAATAAATAGCTAGTTATTTGTGTTATTATGTCAAACATTTTAGTGAGTAGCATCAACATAACGAGAACTAATACTCAATGCATCATATCTCCAACCAACCTTCATTTTCCAAAAACAATCACTTAACCCACTGGTCGCCAACTACCCCAAGGTTTTTTTTCTTTTTTTTTAATAGTTTATTTATTTTCTTTATAAAGAAACATTTATACAAAGGTACTTCTCCTAAGCTTTGAAGGGCTTCTAAGCTTCTTCCGGAGGCTAGGGTAGGTCCTGACATAAGAAAGTAAGATTATTTTAATGTGCATTTGATACATAAACTATATTCACAACGTCAAGATAAAAAGTAAAGAATACCTAGGTATTAATAATTATTTATAACATATAAAAAAAACCTCTGATGTACAGGGCCGGAAAAACTTCAAAAAAGACGATACGTGGACGATACGTGTAGGGCGCCCAAGAAAATAATACATAGTGTGGAGAATTGAAATTAATTTTTGAAGAAAGAGGAGTACAAGAACATCATCATAATTTAGCACAGAATATATTTGAATGGAGAAGGCTGGTGTGGGAAGTTTGGAGTCCCACCGGAAAAAATCTAATGATATCCCCCAAAAAACATTTCGTGTGAAAAAGAGGCCAAGAAAATTATAACTCTTTGTAAATCGCCTCAATTATCACACTGACCTCTTATACATCTATTGGGACCAGTGGATATTGGAATGTTCCATTTTACCCAACTCACCATTTAGCCAGCGTAGATAGCACTTTGAAAACACCAATTATCGTTCTGTCCCTGAAGTCAAGCAACGCTCAGCGAGGTTAGGACTTGGATGAGGTAACCATTCATATTCGAACCCTCGTGATGCTGGCTATTCCCGGTCCACTCAGGCGGGGTGAGGTTAAATTGAGCAGCTGGTTTGTGAGTTTCTAGCGAATTGAGGGTGAAACACCTGTCGTGATATGACCATGCAGTTGAAAGCGAGGTAAAAAAAAACTCACCGGCTGGTATATCCTAGTGGTATGGGCGTCATACGCCACCGACACAGATAGGCCCGGATTGGCACGGGTTTAACCCATTGGAAGCTAGCGGCGTACGCCATGACACCCAAATGTTCCACATGCTGGTCCGCCATGTGTTTGGCACTCAGGATGGGGTCTACGCCGAGGCGCTTGCCGGCGGCGATACCTGGGACGAGAGAGAACACAAGGGTTAAACTAATATCTGGGACGATAGAGAACACAAGAGTTAATCTAATATCTGGAACACTTGAAGTAATGATATTTTTCGGTTCCAAGTGCGGTTAGCTTTTAGAGAAGGTGGTTTTTTAGTGGGTGGAAATCCCACACCCCAGGATCTGGGTGTCTTTGAAAGATTTTTTCCTGCCTTCCATTAAAAAAAAAATACCAGGGACGATAGAGATCTCAAGGGTTAAACTCATCAGTGGCGGCTCGTCGGGTGAAGACACTGAAGACATTTTCACCTAATTTTGAACAGTGAAAACACAACTCATAATGCCTTGAACATGGCACAATTGATCCAACTCAAAGAAAAAAAAAAAAAAAGAGTAAGCTTTGTGTAAAATAGATCAATGCTGCTTAACATTTCATGTTACTTTCCAAGGAGAACACCAAATGTGAAGACAATTCGAAATTGTCTTCAGTTGTCCTTGAATCAACCAATCAGAGTTGAGTATTTCCAAGTAGGTATCATGAAATATTAGGCAAGAACTATATCTATGTAATATGCTACTGAGGACAGTCTTCAGTTGTATTCAGTTTACATTATCTACACGACCTCATACGAAATGTCACGAAGCCACATACCATGTGAGATGTCATGTGTTTTTGATATTAACATTGTTGCCAGTAGCATTATGCCAGACCTAGGAAACCAGTCAATGATTTAGCCTCCCATATCTAGCACAATCTTGTAATATTAAAAATAATAATAATAATAATAATAATAATAACGTAGGCGTTAGGAAAACAGGATTTTGTGTCAGGAATTTTGGATATTATTTCTCATTTTTTGGGTTCTAGTTTTGTACATAGTTCCTAAACAATAGCCGATACCAATAAATTTTAACTATTTATGTATCTTGTCAACTATAGTCTTAAAAAGGACATCTCGATTGAAGTCAAATCTCGGAAATAATTATTTAATGTAGGTACCGAAATTGAGCCAAATAAGATAATCTGGTATGTAGTTGTTCCAAGAATTTTTTATAGGGACAATGGTGGTCCTGTTTAACCACTTTAAAAAAATCATGAAATTAGACGTGTTGAAATGAAATTCTCAAGAGAAAATTCTGTTCAGGCGGTGTAGTATTATTTTTTTAAATAAATAAATACGTCTTACATGATTTGAGGGATTTCTTTAAATTTAAAATTTAGCTCTTGAAGTTTGTAGAAATTTAGCTATGAAATTAACTTGGCAACATTGTATCTCTTATCTTTAGAATGTAAACAAAACTTGTCGCGCACTTTTTAAATTTTATTAGATTATTTTCAAATCTTTTCAACGGTAATCAAGTGACTTTTAATTGGTGTAACTAGTTAATAAAGTTATTTCCCAGTATTTGATACAGGATAGAAACATTATTCCTACCTGATCTGACCTGTGCTTTTCATAATAAGTTGAATATGAAGTAGCTATGTACTTCTTTCAGTGTCTGCATAATTATAGCAGATTGCACGTAGCTAAGCACACAGCTTCCAGTGAAGTACTTAAAATTATAAGGCAATATCTGTGTTTTTCATAAATAGTCATTTAAACATCAATGGTAACACAAATTTAAGCTGATTTTATATTTGTAGTAAGTATCTTTCTTAGATTTATTTTGTAATCTGGTGGTGGATTTTCTTCCAGTTTTGGATTGTAATTTTTAGTCTTCAACTAACTTTCTTTCCTTCCCAGTTCTAACCCCTCTTTAAAATGTTGTACCTACCTATCTACTGAGGTATAATCCTAATATTTTTTTTTAAATTCCTTTTTACCTACCAACTTTTAGTTAATATTTTTTATTAAGATGAATAATTATTTTTTATTAAGATGAATAATTATTTTTTATTAAGATGAATAATTAATAACAATATTTCAAAGAAACAATGAGATTCCCACAAAATCATGGGGTTCAAACATTAAAAGTAACCCCATTCAGATTAAGAAGTAATGAGGATAAGAAAGATATTATGATTACTGGATGTCCAATTTCTCCAATTACTATAACCACCACTAAAAAAGTAAAGCAAATGCCTGCCCCACAGCCATACAGTTCAAGCCTGAATGGCTTATGAAAAATGAATGGCTGTGTAACAGCTCAAGTGCTGACAAATTGTTCTGCTGGCCTTGTTTATTTATTAAGTACCAAGTGTTCTCCAAAAAAAGTACCTATAAAAACTTATATGATGCAAAACTGGTATGAGAGAAAACCATGCTCTGCAGGGAAACAGCCATAACTTACAATGGGCTGTGTTTATGAGACCATAAGAACTAAAATCTGATAAATTAATAATTTTATTTTTTCAATACTTCTGGGTATAATTTGTCTTCACCTAGTCTGGAAGTCAGGAGCCGCCACTGAAACTCATATCTGGGACGATGGAATTGAATTGAATTGAATAAAATGGTTCTTTTTATTTGTACAATAATAGTATTTCTTAATATTATTTCCTAAGCTTATGCAAACTTCTTAGGAGATATCAAGGGTTAAACTGATATCTCGGACGATAGAGATCTCAAGGGTTAAATTCATATCTGGGACGATAGAGATCTCAAGGGTTAAACTTATATTATCTGGGACGATACAGATCTCAAGGGTTAAATTCATATCTGGGACGATAGACATCTCAAGGGTTAAACTTATATCTGGGACGATAGACATCTCAAGGGTTAATCTCATATCTGGGACGATAGAGATCTCAAGGGTTAAACTCATATCTGGGACGATAGAGATCTCAAGGGTTAAACTCATATCTGGGACGATAGAGATCTCAAGGGTTAAACTCATAACTGGGAGAGATCTCAAGGGTTAAACTGATATCTGGGACGATAGAGATCTCAAGGGTTAAACTCATATCTGGGACGATAGAGATCTCAAGGGTTAAACTTATCTCTGGGACGGTAGAGATCCAAGGGTTAAACTCATATCTGAGACGATAGAGATCTCAAGGGTTAAAATCATATCTGGGACGATAGAGATCTCAAGGGTTAAACTTATCTCTGGGACGGTAGAGATCTCAAGGGTTAAACTCATATCTGGGACGATAGAGATCTCAAGGGTTAAACTCATATCTGGGACGATAGAGATCTCAAGGGTTAAATTCATATCTGGGACGATAGACATCTCAAGGGTTAAACTCATATCTGGGACGATAGAGATCTCAAGGGTTAAACTCATATCTGGGACGATAGAGATCTCAAGGGTTAAACTGATATCTGGGACGATAGAGAACACAATGGTTAATCTAATATCTGGGACGAGAGAGAATACAAGGGTTAAACTAATATCTGGGACGATAGAGATCTCAAGAGTTAAACTCATATCTGGGACGATAGAGATCTCAAGGGTTAAACCCATATGAGGGACGGTAGACATCTCAATGGTTAAATTCATATCTGGGACGATATACATCTCAAGGGTTAAACTTATCTCTGGGACGGTAGACATCTCAAGGGTTAAAACTTTTGGTCAAAGTTTGCTCTCACAGAAAAAAAGGACTAAAATGAGCATTTTTTCCCCCATCTCTTTTTGTAAGACGCTTTAACCCACAGTGACAAGAATGCAACAAAGCATTAGGCAATATTTCATCACCGCTCTTCCCTTAAAAAATTTATTCTTAATTTGGTTACAATGTATTTGTAATACCTTCCGGTGCGCTCGTGTTGACCCAGCACAAATTGGAAAGAATTGTGTCACTTCTCGCCCATCAGAGGGGAGGCATACTACGAGATGGGCTGGCTACAACGCAGACCACAAGCGTCTACAGTAGCTCCTGTTTCATGGCTCACTCAACTGACTCAACTTCAACAACAACAAAAAAAAATGCGCTTTGCGACACATCGCATTAAAACTTCGAGGCAAAATGTCGCAAAACAACAAAATTTTGTTAAAAAAAATGATGTACCGACTGAGAAACCTGATTGTGACATCACATTTCTGATCAAATCAACTATGATAACATTAACCACCTTTAAATTGCAAATAAGCCAGCGTCGATGGCATGTTGAATACACCGGTTCCCTTCAGAACACCGAAGTTAAGCGACATCCAGCGAGGTTAAGACTAGGATGGGTGACCATTCAAATTCTAATTCTCGTGACGCTGGCTTTTCCCGGCCCCACTCAGGCTGGGTGAGGTCAATGTGAGTAGCAGGTTTGTGAGTTTCCTGCGAATGGAGGGTAAAACCCCCGTCGTGATATGACCATGGCAGTTGAAAGCGACGTTAAACCCCACTTAAAAAAAAAAAAATGCAAATATTGCCTCAAACGGCACACAGAAGTCGAAAGATTCCTGTTATTTGTGATGAGGTGTAGAGTTGTAGACTATTACAAAAAAAAAAAAAAAAAAAAAAAAAAAAAAAACCACCACCACACTCACCCTTCTCCAGGTTTGTCTCCCACACGGCTGGGTCTGGGCTGGGCGTGTACTGGGCGGAGGCACCCAGGGATTTGACTAGAGAACACAGGGCCTTGCCATCATTCCAATCCGTCTGGAAAAGAGGATATTAAAATAATAATATCGTCTTATTTATACTGCCCGATTAGGACTATTAAGTCCCATTATTCTAGTAGTAAACGCAAGACTTATTATTATGTGGTAAAGCTCCCAAATGGGAGGATAACTTGTCATGTCCCGGCTGGGTTTTGAACCCGAGACCTCGGGAACCTCTGAATTCACAGAGTGCCGCCTTTACCACTGAGCTACCGGAATATTAGTGAGGTTGCGCAAAATACGTACTTGAATTTTACTTTTTCAACAACATTTTCTACCACCTAACACAAACCCTCAGAGTCTTATTATTATGTGGTCACAAACTCAAACTAATGAGGAAAAAATTCATGCACTGGGTGGGATTCGTACAACCGATCCCTACGCTACCTCGATTAACAGACTAGCGCGTTAACCACTTGACTACCAGTGCACATCCTAGGAACATATAGGAAGTTCATTAATAGTTAAAATTTCAAAGGACCATCTAGAAGTGTCTAAGCGCTCTAGGAACAACTAGAATTTCCTGCAACATCTACAAATAATTAAGTAGGTAAACCTTTATTTAGAATAATGCATACATCATAATATAAAGTATTCAAATGCTGGTCTGGCTGGGGGACTATAAACAGGGAGTAGATTAGCAGTCTGGCTGGGAGACTATAAACAGGGAGTAGACCAGCATTGGCTTGGTTCTGGGGGCCCATGTCAACCATTAGCCTCCTTGTAAAGATAGTGGTAGAAGTGCTGAGTAATTCCCCCACTGTCTGGCTACCATCGTTCACGATAACGCCACCCTATGATGGTATCAAATTGATTGTTTCCAATTCAGCATATATTCTAAGGTACTTTTTTTAAAACTACAAAAGTTAAGAAGTTTCCAAACATGAAATTACTTTAAAAGTTAAGGCAACTGTTGCCTTAACTTTTAAAGTAATTTCCTGTGATGCCAGCACAACCCCATACTTAGAGGTCACAGGCATCACAGTAACTCATTTT
Organism: Bactericera cockerelli; assembly: GCA_024516035.1. Classification (NCBI taxonomy): domain Eukaryota; kingdom Metazoa; phylum Arthropoda; class Insecta; order Hemiptera; family Triozidae; genus Bactericera; species Bactericera cockerelli. Next base: position 21,974,922 of record CM044964.1, on the reverse strand, counting down.
CTTTTTTCAAGTTTTTACATTATCTTTTAATATGTTATTGTTTTTTTGTACATATAATTTTGATGTAAATAAATTATGATTGAGTATTTTGAAAAAGAAGAAAAAAAAAAAAAAAAACTCACGGTGAAATTGCTGATCGTGTGGTCCTTCAGCTGGCTGTTCACCCAGGCGAGAGTAGACCGGAACCCGGCGCTCTGGTCCTTCGTAAAGTAGGACAAGTAGGTCATGAAAACTGTATGGGATGTTTTTGCCCAGTGTCAAAAAAAAAAAAAAAAAAAAAACTCACCGTGAAATTGCTGACGGTGTGGTCTTTCAGCTGGCTGTTCACCCAGGCGAGAGTAGACCGGAACCCGGCGCTCTGGTCCTTCGTAAAGTAGGAGACAAGTAGGTCATGAAAACTGTATGGGTTGTTTTTGCCCAGTGTCAAAAAAAAAAAAAAAAAAAAAACTCACCGTGAAATTGCTGACGGTGTGGTCTTTCAGCTGGCTGTTCACCCAGGCGAGAGTAGACCGGAACCCGGCGCTCTGGTCCTTCGTAAAGTAGGAGACAAGTAGGTCATGAAAACTGTATGGGTTGTTTTTGCCCAATGCCAAAAAAAAAAAAAAAAACTCACCGTGAAATTGCTGACGGTGTGGTCTTTCAGCTGGCTGTTCACCCAGGCGAGAGTAGACCGGAACCCGGCGCTCTGGTCCTTCGTAAAGTAGGACAAGTAGGTCATGAAAACTGTATGGGTTGTTTTTGCCCAATGCCAAAAAAAAAAAAAAAAACTCACCGTGAAATTGCTGACGGTGTGGTCTTTCAGCTGGCTGTTCACCCAGGCGAGAGTAGACCGGAACCCGGCGCTCTGGTCCTTCGTAAAGTAGGAGACAAGTAGGTCATGAAAACTGTATGGGTTGTTTTTGCCCAATGCCAAAAAAAAAAAAAAAAAAACTCACCGTGAAATTGCTGACGGTGTGGTCTTTCAGCTGGCTGTTCACCCAGGCGAGAGTAGACCGGAACCCGGCGCTCTGGTCCTTCGTAAAGTAGGACAAGTAGGTCATGAAAACTGTATGAGTTGTTTTTGCCCAATGCCAAAAAAAAAAAAAAACTCACGGTGAAATTGCTGACGGTGTGGTCCTTCAGCTGGCTGTTCACCCAGGCGAGAGTAGACCGGAACCCGGCGCTCTGGTCCTTCGTAAAGTAGGACAAGTAGGTCATGAAAACTGTATGGGTTGTTTTTGCCCAATGCCAAAAAAAAAAAAAAAAAAAAAAAAAACTCACGGTGAAATTGCTGATGGTGTGGTCCTTCAGTTGGCTGTTCACTAGACTGGTTTTATCTCATAGAGGTAAGAAAAAAATGTCAGAATTTTTACAACGCTCAGGCAGAAATGAGTTCGGCTTTTGCAGAAATTGAGATAGACAAAATTTCAAGGCAATCAAAGTACGTTAACAGGACCCGCTCTGGCCTCAAAGTTTGGAAATTTGCCAAATTTTCGAGGTTGAGCTGACATTTTTGGCCATAACTCGAGAACGAAAAATCATACGAGCTTTAAAGATATATCAAATGAAAGACCATGTTGTTGGCTTTACTTTGTTGTATAATACTAGTTCCCGAAATCTTAATGGTTACTGACTAAATTAAGAATATGTACTCAAAAACGGGCCAGGTACCCAAAGTAGAGCATCTAAGGCATGATAGGATAATAGGTGAAAATACTTATGATTTATAAAACTTATACATGAAAATGTTAGAAGATTAGTTTTGAATGATTTTTTGACACATTATGAAGCTATAAATACCCGCTTTTACCTACTTGATAGTTCCTGACAGGTTAAGGCATGGCCAGAAAAACAAAAGAATAATGCAAACATATTACGTCAAATTTATACTCATTTTTTTATTGTAGAACTACAAATATCTAAAATTAAAAGTACAAATAGGTAACATTTCGTCAAAAAAAATACAAATGAAGCAGTAAAACTTAACTTAGTTAGTTGGGAGAGGGGTAAAGAGGGAACTTTTTGAAGAATCAGGATAGAGTCTCCTACATTTACTCACAACTTGTGGGACAAACTGTTTGTGACATTCCTCTCTAGTTAGTAAGTCGCTGAAGTCACTCCTCAACTTAACGCCTCTCTTGGCTGTGTCGTTTACAACTTTAAGGGATTGTACAATTTTAAGTCCTTTCTGATACTGAGGCTCACCATGCCAAATTTAGAGGTCTACCCCAAAAAGTCAGTTTTTATGACAAATCGACTGAAGAAAAGAAATGTTTCGTGAGTAATGAACTCTTTAAGGCCCCCTCTCACACAAGCTGATATGTCTTTTATTCGTACTGTAATGTTGACATTTTTTGTCCCCTCTGTATCATCAGAAGAACTGAAAAGCTTTGCAGCCATTCCAGACTTTTCATCATGTGACAAAGTTGGATCGAAAAATCCCAAGCCAACAATTTCGGCATTCAAGTACCACAGGTGATAGACAACTTTATTTAGTGCTTTCTCTGAACTATGTGTTTTGATACGACAGCATCAAACACAGGTGTAGAGTAAAAGGACCTTGCACATTATTAGAAAAAATGTTAGAGCGGGACTTGCTCTCCTTAGCATATCGGCACAACATTCTAGAAGTTGTCTTGAAAAGCGTCTTTGACTGTAAAATGGGTAGTATAACTCAACCTCATCCAGATAATTTATATGAGAGCGCGATTAGCTCAGTGGTTAAGCACCTCTTGCCATGCGGAAGGTCCTGGGTTCGATCCTCCGTGCCGACAAAAAATTGTATTCTTAATTTGGTTACAATTGTTTGTAAGGGATACTTTCCGGTGCGCTCGTGTTGACCCAGCACCTAAATGGGAAGTATTGTGTCACTTCTCGCCCATCAGAGGGGAGGCATACTACGGGATGGGCAGGTTTCAACACAGACCACAAGCGTCTACAGTAGCTCCTGTTTCTTGGCTATAACCTGTGGTACTTGAATGCCAAAACTGTTGGCTTGGGATTTTTCGATCCAACTTTGTCACATGATGAAAAGTCTGGAATGGCTGCAAAGCTTTTCAGTTCTTCTGATGATACAGAGGGGACAAAAAATGTCAACATTACAGTACGAATAAAAGACATATCAGCTTATGTGAGAGGGGGCCTTAAAGAGTTCATTACTCACGAAACATTTCTTTTCTTCAGTCGATTTGTCATAAAAACTGACTTTTTGGGGGTAGACCTCTAAATTTGGCATGGTGAGCCTCAGTATCAGAAAGGACTTAAAATTGTACAATCCCTTAAAGTTGTAAACGACACAGCCAAGAGAGGCGTTAAGTTGAGGAGTGACTTCAGCGACTTACTAACTAGAGAGGAATGTCACAAACAGTTTGTCCCACAAGTTGTGAGTAAATGTAGGAGACTCTATCCTGATTCTTCAAAAAGTTCCCTCTTTACCCCTCTCCCAACGAACTAAGTTAAGTTTTACTGCTTCATTTGTATTTTTTTTGACGAAATGTTACCTATTTGTACTTTTAATTTTAGATATTTGTAGTTCTACAATAAAAAAATGAGTATAAATTTGACGTAATATGTTTGCATTATTCTTTTGTTTTTCTGGCCATGCCTTAACCTGTCAGGAACTATCAAGTAGGTAAAAGCGGGTATTTATAGCTTCATAATGTGTCAAAAAATCATTCAAAACTAATCTTCTAACATTTTCATGTATAAGTTTTATAAATCATAAGTATTTTCACCTATTATCCTATCATGCCTTAGATGCTCTACTTTGGGTACCTGGCCCGTTTTTGAGTACATATTCTTAATTTAGTCAGTAACCATTAAGATTTCGGGAACTAGTATTATACAACAAAGTAAAGCCAACAACATGGTCTTTCATTTGATATATCTTTAAAGCTCGTATGATTTTTCGTTCTCGAGTTATGGCCAAAAATGTCAGCTCAACCTCGAAAATTTGGCAAATTTCCAAACTTTGAGGCCAGAGCGGGTCCTGTTAACGTACTTTGATTGCCTTGAAATTTTGTCTATCTCAATTTCTGCAAAAGCCGAACTCATTTCTGCCTGAGCGTTGTAAAAATTCCGATATTGATTTTTTAAAACCAGTCTACTGTTCACCCAGGCGAGAGTAGACCGGAACCCGGCGCTTTGGTCCTTCGTAAAGTAGGACAAGTAGGTCATGAAAACTGTATGGGTTGTTTTTGCCCAATGCCAAAAAAAAAAAAAAAAAAAAACAACTCACGGTGAAATTGCTGACGGTGTGGTCCTTCAGTTGGCTGTTCACCCAGGCGAGAGTAGACCGGAACCCGGCGCTCTGGTCCTTCATGAAGTAGGACAAGTAGGTCATGCCGGACAGCTCGTCCAGGTGCGGGGAGGCGAGGTACTCGGGTTCGAGCACCATGGGGACGTTGAAATGTGTCCGCGCCAGCTCCATGGCTGTGCGACAATTGTCCACCCTGCGCGGGAAGAATGATAATAATGTTTTATTTCTCATGTAATACATGGAAACAATCAACATCATCTATGGGCTAGGATATAGCAAACATAGAAGGATTACAATGTTGTTAAGGAGATTTGAGGAGATGAGATATTATGAAGAGGATGAGTGAGAGAGGAATCTTCTGAGCAGGCGACAGTTTTCCAGGAGAACGGATTTCTGGATTTTGTAGACAAGATTCTGTGGCAGTTGTATTTTCTTTGTATGGACATAGTAGCTGGAATGTATCAGCCCATTTGTTGACATAATATTATATTAAAATTATTTTCAAACACATCATTTATGATGCAATTACATGAAAATTTACAGAGGGGAAAAATTAATATAAACATATACCTGTGTTGAAAATAAATAAATAATAATAATACTCGTTAGTGGAAGGTAACCATTGGGCGAAGTTAATGCTGAAAGCAATTTCTACCACCTAACCCTTAGAGGGCTTAAGAGTTTTATTATTTTATGGTCACAAACTCAAATTAATGAGGAAAAATTCATGCACTTGGTGGGATTCAAACCAACGGCTCCCTACACTACCTGGATTACCAGACTAGCGCGTTAACCACTTGACTACATGAGATAGACACAGTGAGAGGATTATATGGACTCCGAGATCCAATGTCTAGGCTGCTTTCATGTCCATTGGAGGATGAGTGAGTCGAACGCACTGGGTAAATCATCGAATCATAATAATATCTGGGCGAAAGTAATAGACGTTTTTGTAATACCTCTGTGGAGGTAAGTCTATAATTTGCGAATTTTCTTAGATGGTAATAACCAATGCTAAGGCCCGATTTATGAAGCAGGATTTGTTCATCTTATTTAGTGGACACTATTCATTAATTTTCACCTTGACAACAACTGTAGAGGTCATATCTAAACCGGGCTTTGTAGCTGTATATTATATTACACAACGGACCTGTGGCCAGCCTTCGTGACAGAAAATCCTAAGAGAGTGGAGGGTGTTTCTGGAACGGGCTACTGGTCCCTAATCTTATTTCTCCAAACGGTCAGCTGTTAAAATCTAAGGGTCGCGTTCGGATGAGATTTACTAATCCTGTTGCATAATACCGTCCTAAATCATGACTTATGTAAGTTCTCCATTTTGTATATTCATTTTGCCTTATGTCAATAAAAAAAATCTGTATGAATGTTAGAATGAATGTATGTACGTTTTATGATTATAGAAATCCACAACTTTCAACCGATTTCAATGAAATTTGGTACATATTATTATCTCTGTCGAAGGCTGCAAACTCCGAAAATACACGCGTGAAGGTCTCATGTCACACATCGATCTAGGAATTCTAGGAGGAAAAGAGGACGGGTGACAGAGTTATTGCGATTTTCACCAGGAAATTGAGATTAGTTGTTGTCAAACTAGCCAGCCTACTGATAACATCTCCTAAGTTTTCTCTCCAAAAATTCTAAAACTTTCACTTTTCCCAGAAATCTACAAAATTTTGCTAAAATACCTACCATGAATAATTTTAAAACGTAAACCCTTTTTCAATTTTTATTTCTATAATGTGCAATAACACCTTTTATGTATTTTAATAGATTTTTTTATCGTTTATATCATTATGTCCGGGTCATCTGACGACGTTTCATGCCCCCACTGTCAGAAAAGATATAAAAGAAGAGGCCTAGCAAACCATATTAGAGCTGCTCATAATAGTATCAGGAGCCAAGAAGAAGCTGAGGAACAGAATGACAACAAGTCGAATTTTCTAACAGAACTATCTATGTTAAAGCAAAAGGTCAAGGTCATTAAAAGAATTCCAAAAGCCGTTCGTAGTTTATTTGCTGACGAACTTTCTAAAGTGATTGAAAAATGTATCTCGAAAAATGATTTCCTTTCGTGGCAAGATCTTTTTCTTTTTGCATACAGATGTTTGTATACTCCAAAACAAGAGAAAGGCATATCCCTAGTTTCGTCCATGAAGACCAATCTTTTGAGAAATACTTTGCCAGTTTTGAGTGAAAATCGCAAGTTCAAGTCAGCTCCTCTTGAGAAAAGGGTTGAGTACAAAATTGCCGATCATGACATTCGAGGCGCTGTAAAACTCATATCGTCTACGGATAGTTTTGCTTCCTGTACTCCAGAAACTTATCATGAACTGTTGATGAAGCATCCACCTCCATCTAGACCTCTTCAATTCCCGTCCGCGCCTGATGATTCTACTCGTCCCCTTGTTGTTGAGTCTTCTGATGTTTTGAAAGCTATTCAGTCCTTTCCGAATGGCTCTAGTGGCGGAATGGATGCACTACGTCCTCAAAACCTGAAAGACTTAACATCATTCTCAGCTGGGGATTCTGGAGTGAAATTGTTGGCTTCGTTAACCAAGCTATGCAATTTTATTTTACAAGGAAAGCTCCATGAAGATGTCTGTCCTATATTTTTCGGCGCTTCATTATGCGCACTATCAAAAAAAGATGGCGGTATCCGCCCAATTGCAGTAGGTGGTACCATCAGGCGTTTGACGGCTAAATTGGGTTGCTCTCTTGTTTCAGATATCGCTTCAGAATATTTCCACCCCCACCAATTCGGTTTCGGCACAAAGCTAGGGTGTGAAGGCATTATCCATGGAGTCCGTTCCTATTTAAATAAAAACATGACGTCTAACAAAGTTCTTCTCAAAGTGGATTTCCAAAACGCCTTCAATTTGCTGGAAAGAGATGTAATTCTCACTCGCGCAAGGGAAAAAATTCCACAACTTTATAATTTCCTTTGGCAAAGCTACAGACATCCTTCACACCTTTTTTATAACAGAGATCGGTTGTGCTCACAGGTTGGAGCACAGCAAGGTGATCCTTCCGGGCCTCTGATATTCAGCCTTGCTTTACATCCATTGATTATATCACTCAATTCCGAAATTAATTTATGGTACCTGGATGATGGAACCCTAGCAGACCATCCCAACGTTGTTCTAGACGATTTAAAAACTATCATTGAAGAAGGTCAAAAAATTGGTCTTATTATCAACCCTTCCAAATGTGAATTATATTTCTGTTCGGATTCACCGGATGGATCAGAAATTCTAGAAAAATTCAATTCTCTTGCTCCCGGTATACGCGTTGTCTCCGATCTAGACCTCGAATTATTAGGTTCCCCCATATTCATAAATGGCCAAGAAAAAATTGCTAAGCAAAAATTTGAAAAAATTTCCATCCTTGTTGAGCGTTTGGAAAAAATCCAAGCTCATTATGCTTATTTCTTGTTAAGGAATTGTATTGGTATTCCCAAATTAACCTACTTATTGCGTACAACGCCCCTATGGTGCTCGCCCATTCTGTTAGATAATATAGAGCTCATGATAAGATCATCCCTAGAAAAAATTTTAAACGTAGAACTTGAAAACTTACAATGGAAACAAGCTTGCCTTCCGATCAACAAAGGTGGTTTAGGTATCCCTAATTTAAAGATTTGGTAATCCCTGCTTTCTTGGCCTCTGCATATGGCGTTGAAGGACTCGTATCTAGCATAATGCATATTCAGGATTACGAGTCTGAATTATGTCATATGAAAGAGGCTTTGAGAGAGTGGGTTTCCATCAATCCTGAAATTCCATCAAAAGTTACACAACAAAGTGATTGGCAAGCAATTACCATCGATCGCATTATAACATCATTGCAATTTCCATCTGAGATTGAGAAACAAAGATTTCAAGTTCTGCAAAATAATTTTTCAGGGGCTTGGCTCAGGGCTGTTCCCAGTCCGAATATCGGAAATTTTTTGGATAATCAATCAATGAGGGTATCTGTAGGGTTAAGGTTGGGCTGCAAATTGTGCCGACCACATAATTGCAATAGTTGTGGGAGTGAAGTAGATTGTTTTGGTCGCCACGGCCTAAGTTGCCGAAGTAGTGCGGGTAGATTTTCACGGCACAATGAAATCAATAAAATATTACAAAGATCCCTTGCTTCAGTTAACATTAGCTCACGTTTAGAACCGAATGGACTACTTCGAGAGGACGGAAAGAGGCCTGATGGTATCACGAACATTGCATGGGAGAGGGGAAGAAGTCTCGTGTGGGATGTGACCTGTGTAGACTCATTGGCCCCCTCACATTTACAAGCCAGCCTGGAACCAGGGTACCCCGGTGAATCTGCTGCAAGGAAGAAACATGCAAAATACGAGAGAATAAAAGAAAATCACTCGTTTCTTCCTTTTGCAGTAGAGACACTGGGACCATGGTGCCAGGAGGCTGTGCAGTTTTTGAATGTGCTGGGATCAAGTTTACACAGGGCATCTGGAGAATCGCGCTCGCGTTCTTACCTCATTGAACGAATCTCTCTTTCAATTCAACGAGGTAATAGTGCGAGTGTGATGGGAACTCTCCCCTCTTCCATTGCATTGGAAGAAATTTTTTATCTGTAATATGTAAAAAATAAAAACAAGTCTCGTTGTTGTGATCCCCTACTTTTAGACTTTCATTTAGATGGCAACCATACCAAAAATAGGCCGTGTTCAAATACACGAACAGAGCGAGTTATGCCAGAGAATAACAAGGTCCGTTCACACTTACTTATCGCTGGGGTCGAGGTATTTCCAGTGCGGGAATAGGCCCGGTTCACAATAGTCAAGCAGAGCGCTCAGAGCTATCCCGGAATTCCAGTCTGTGGTGAAATTGTTGACGCGGCATTCTGGTAACGCGGCCTGGAGATAAAAAAAAGAAATACAGGTAAATATATAAGAAAATCTCCCTTTTGGTTATTCCTTGCGGAATGTGGAGGTGCAATGGGTATAGAATACATTAATTTTCTGAAACAAACAGCAAGCAAACTTAGCGAACGCTGGAATAAACCATACGCCAAACACTAGGATGGTTGTGGGTTAAAGTCCAGATGTCTATTATCAGAGCTGTGTCAATAAGAGTGAGGGGGATGAGGAAGAAAGTGCGAGGTGTTGAATGTGAATATGTGAAAAATTGATATTTGAAAGTTAAAAGTAAAATTAAATAAATTCTTTTACTTTTTATACAGGGCTTCCAGGCCTCGGTTTCTCAAAAACGACTCAAATTATCAAAAAACACAAAAACCCGGGGATTCCTTTATTTTGAGGGGATTAATTTTCAGCTAATTTTTTCGAAATATCTAGTTTCTTTGAACTTTTCTCGATGAGACCTTTAAAATTATTGTTGTGTACCCTCACAGTTCATGAGGAACTGGAAGAAGTTTTCATGTGATGTGCTTTTAAACATGTTCTATATTTATTTGAATAGATACAATTTGGACATGTATGTGAGATTTCTCTAATTTATTGCCAACTTTGGTTGTCTTTCAGCTTGAAACAAATAGATTTATTCTTTTGTTGTTAGTGTTGTTTTTGAAATCAGACTAGGGAACGAATTATAAAAAAAGGATTAAACTTAAGACAAACCCACTATACTCGCAGTTTCAACCAATCACAGCACACAAAGCACAGTCCAAATTGAGGGACAGTCTGTCTTATATTAAACAAATAGTTTTAATGCTGTGTTTATAATTCGGCCCTAGGAGGGATTAAATACAAATCATTTCATATTTCTCCTGGGTTGATGAGTTTGGTCAACAGTAGCCCATTCCAGAAACACTCTCTACTCTCATAATTTCCCTTTCAAGTGTCACACAACGTACTCTCATTGGTTAATTTCAGAGTGCGTTATGTGACGGTTGAAACAGAGATTCGGGGATTTTCAGAGTGGAGAGTGTTTCTGGAACGGGCTATAGATGATATCAAATAATAAGTATCTCTAGGCCCCAGTATCTCACCTTGAGCCATCCCAGCATCAATTTCTTGGGCGGGAACTTGGACCGGCCGATCTGGTAGTGCACGATCAGAGACCAGATGAGTCCCAGGATCAGCTTGAGATTGCCATTCACTATGTCCACATTGCCTGGAAACAAAGATGATTTGATCAGGTGTTAGTTGAAAGCAGTTTTAACATCGACATAAATCGAACTAAGCGGTAAGAAAAACTGGTAGTTGACTACAAATAAGATTAGGGACCAGTAGCCCGTTCCAAAAACACCCTCCACTCTCATAATCTTCAAATCTTCTTTCAACTGTCACACAAGCACTCCTCTGATTGCTTCTGATTGCTTAATTCGACCTCAATAATCAAAGTGCGTTGTGTGATGGTTAATTCAGAGATTCTGGGATTTTGAGAGTAAAGAGTGTTTCTGGAAAACGGACTAGAGATGAGTCCTAAGATCAGCTTAAGATTGCCATTTAGGTATAACGTCCAACTGTCCACATTGCCTGGATAGCTGTTGGTTGAGATGTTTTGTACGTTAATTCCAACATAAAAGTTTCTTATTTTTTTGTCATCTTTTCAGAAGGTATCAAAAACTTTTTTAAAAAAAAAGAAAAAAAATTATCAGAGAGAGAGAAAAAAAAATACATTGAATAGATGGCAGATTAGATGGGAAAATCGTCATTTCCCGATAAATTTTATTAACAGGAGTGTATTGAAACATTCGACGTACTCATTAAACATCAAAGATCAATAAGTCGATACGATGCATAAAAAACAATGAAATCTTGCGATTTATGTTTTATGTTTAGCTGAAAACCGAGAAACTAAAGAGAATGTGTTCAAAGATCAAATATTGGCACATGCTTTAGCACAAAATCATAAACCTGTCCATTCATTCAATGTCAGATCTTATACATATAGATTTGAGTGGGTCGGTAAGTAATAGTATGTATGTACTTATGTATTTGCAATATTGTTTAAAATAAAATGTAGATAATAAAAGTTCAAAAATATGAACCTGTACAGTAAAGATAAAAGTATTTGAATGGAAAGCTATTGTTTATGATTCAATGGCAAAAAATTATGAAATTTTAATAATAGATTTTATCTCAGATACTCGTTCAGTCAATCTCTGATAAATCTATATTGGATAGGATTAGTGAGAGTGTAGCCAATATCGCCCCCTAGCGTAAAAGTCAAGACATGTTACTTCTTCTTCTTATTTTTTTCTGTAAAAAAACTTGCATTTGTAAAAAAGAAACCTTTACCTAACGAACCACCTACCTTTAAAAATATTTTTTGAGCTGAAAGTGCTCAAGTATTACTGTACTTAAAAAATCTGGTGTAAACATCACACGACTTTCCTTATCACCCAAAAAGAAGTCGAATTCCGCCACTGGTGACTCAACGGTAACAGATAACTAAAAACCAATGCCAAATTCGTAATCAGCACTTCAAAATCATTGAATTTGTTATGTCATAACCCCCATGTAGGATGAATAATAAAAAAGTTAGTCAAAGCGGGTCCCCCCCAAATACCGGTAAATTGGGGCCGAGTTCCAAAAAGTTCAACATATCAAAAAAATGATCAGAGTAGACCCCTATTATTTTTTTAATCTGAGAAAATGTTGTTCTCGTACTTTTTTTGTATCTTTAACCAATTCAAAGAAGCGGCGCTTGCGGCCAATATTTGCGGCCCTGCGGTCACAGAATGCGGCAGATTTCAACCAAAAGTTTCGTGGTTCGTTTGGTGTATAAAATTAATTTGCATACCAAATTTCAAGGCTCTAGCTCTTACCGTTCTCGAGATATCCTGTTTACACACAGACAGACAGACAGACGCACGGACCAATGGCTGAAAACAACTTTTTTGGTATCCTGAGGCTATGATTCGTCCAGAAATGTGAAAAACTGGGTAGGTCAAATTTTCGACGAATACTTATTATAAGATAAGGAAAGTAAAAAAACTGCTGTCTAAAAGGTAGGAACTCCTTAGGGCCGAATTATTAAACAAGATTATATTAACCCTCGAAGGCCTGAATTATTTTTGACTTGTACTTTTCATCCAAAGTTCAGAACACGACTGGGGCTGAAAAATTATTCCGATTTAACTGACATTGAGTTCCTATGAAAGATAGAGAAGTACACTATAATTCTGATTCAAATTGTTTAATTTTGTCACAACATATTTCCTCACACTCGATTCAAAAATGACCGTTGCTGTGACCGCTAGTCCTTGGATGGTTAAAGAAAAGCCAGACTGTCCCTTAAGTCAGGTTATAGTGTGTTGTAATTGGTTGAAAATGCGATTTGAGGGTGTGTATCTTATCTTAAAGAAATTCTGTTTCATAATTCGGCCTCTAAACCGACCACACACGTAAATTCATACATGAACAAGCGTGCGTGTCATGCATGTATGAACAGGCCTGCGTGTCATGCATGCATGAACAGGCCTGCGTGCCATGCATGCATGAGCGTGTGTGAAAAAAGATCACGAGAATGAGTGCGTTCGTGCTGTTCGTTCCTGTTCATGCATGCATGTTCGTGTGTGGCCGGCTTAAGTCCTTAGTTCTACACTGGCACACCAGCAGTATAAATAAAGTAAGTAATAAAATTGTAAATAAAAATGTTAAGGTGGGACAATAACACCACCTAAACTATCCGCAATTTTTTATTGCCCCAAAGGTTGGGTGGAAGAGATTGCCACAGGCAATAACCCCGCCTTTTAGGTAGGACATTAACTTTATTTTTTTTATTGCTCTTTTTTTTTTTGTTGAATCTCGTATTAATTTTTTATTTATAATTTCAATGTATTTTACTGTATATATTTTAATTTGTCTTACCTAATAAACCATAATATAGTACCTAATAATATTTTTTGTGACCCTACCTATTTATTTAGAAGAAGAAAAAAAATACAAAAAAAAATCCACCCAGCTGGGATTCGAACCCGGACTCGTTCGTGCAAACCCCGTGCGCTACATCACTCGACCACTCTGGGGCCCGCACATTCCGCTTAGCCTACACACGAACACGGTGTTACGTTACAGGCGGATTTGGTTTGGTGTTACTCTACTTATATGGTTCTCGGACCACCTCTGTATGAGGTGGACATGGCTTAAGCGAACAAGACAAGACGTTAGAAGTTTTGGTATAGTATAACAGATGTAGAGGAATGTATAGTATGTATACATAATGTAGTCTATAATAATAATATCGCCTTATTAAATTTATACTGCCCAATTAGGACTATTAAGTCCCATTATTCCAGCAGTAAGCCCAAGACGTATTATTATGTGGTAAAAATCCCAAATGGGAGGATAACTTGTCATGTCCCGGCTGGGTTTTGAACCCACGACTTCTGTAATCTCTGGATTCAGAGAGTGCCGCCTTTACCACTTTACCTTTACCTATAACCTAAACTATCTATGTACGAGTATACTATAGATTATACAGGGTGAGCATAAAGTCTCACCCCACCCCCCGTATCTCGAGAATGACTGAAAATACAAGAAAACGCAAATACCCGTATTCCTTAATTTTTAGGGGGATTAATTTTCAGCCAAAAAAAATTTGCCTACACGGCCCCAGTCAGGCTGGGCATGGACCAATTTTAAAATCTTAAATTGAATGGTATGTCTTGTGGCATATTGTTTTAAATTTTTTATAGAGAGAAGTTCATTACAATAAATTTTAGTGCGCTACGACTTACCGTTCTCGAGATACAGGGTCGAACGTCCTGCGTAATATTCATATATTTTGACCTATAACTCGTTAACCGTAAATTATAGAAAAATGAAATTTGTTGATAATAACTCCTTATGACAAGCCCTGTCGAAAAAGGTATAACTCGACATACTCTGTTGATATTAGTTTCTGGTCGGTTTCGTCAGCCAGCCGGACGAACAGTCCGAAAAATTTTAACGAAAAAAACAAATCAAGTTTTAACTTGTTCGAAAGTTCTTGCCATAAGGAGTTATTATCAACAAATTTCATTTTTCTGGAATTTACGGTCAACGAGTTATAGGTCAAAATATATGGATATTACGCAGGACGTCCGACCCTGTATCTGGAGAACGGTAAGTCGTAGCTCACTGAAATTTATTGTAATGAAATTCTCTTTATGAGACCTTTAAAACAATATGCCACAAGACATACTATTCTATTTAAGATTTTAAAGTTGGTCCATGCCCAGCCTGACTGGGGCCCTGTAGGCAAATTTTTTTTGGCTGAAAATTAATCCCCCCAAAAATTAAGGAATACGGGTTTTTGCGTTTTCTTGTATTTTCAGCCATTCTCGAGATACGGGGGGTGGGGTGAGACTTTATGCTCACCCTGTAGATATTCTAAAGGGTTGCGTGGAAGAGATTGTCAGAGGCAATAAACCGGTCCTTTAGTTGGGACATAGGTTTATATATATTTTTATTTTTCTATTCTTTTTCCTTTTTATTGTACACTAGCGGTTTGCCCGTGCTTTGCAACGGGACTAAATTTCAAATTTACTAAGGCATGACCGTACTGCTGGACAGCAATGCCTTTTTGAACTTTTTATAATTTTTCTGGACAAAGCGATAATGGTTTTGGGGGGGGTCAATTCTGAGACATTTTTCGCTATCTCTTACCGTTTTGGCTAAACAACTCCGGACTAACAAACATAGGTAGTCCTTTTTTCTGTTTTATATATAGAGATATTGTTTCCATTTTTTCATTGTTATAATAATTATTTGTACTGTACATAATTTATGTGTTTTTATATCTACTAAAGTGTTTAATAATAATACACCGACCTCAGATTTGTACACCATAGCTTGATTGATAAGGTAATCTGGAGGTCGGTGGTTCAAGTCCCCGGAATTTTTTTCAGGGGTTTCAAACTTCTCCTTACCTTTCATTCATTTGCAACAATAGGTGTTCCTCAAGGAATTATTTTAGGTCCCATTTTATTTTACACGTTCAAAATTGACATTGGAAAATAACAAAATTGACATTGGAATATGACAAAATTGACAATGGAAAATAACAAAATTGTCATTGGAATATAACAAAATTGACATTGGAAAATAACAAAATTGACATTGGAATATGACAAAATTGACAATGGAAAATAACAAAATTGTCATTGGAATATAACAAAATTGACATTGGAAAATAAGTCCCCCTCCCCCTGGCTACGAACCTGCCACATGAAAATACCTTTAACAAATTCTAAACTGACTCATTATTATATTTCTTATTTCCAGGAATCACTTCTTCTCATTCCAGGACTTCCAGGAATGGGCCACAAAAAAATCTCGAGAAGAGCGGATATCTCCGAAACACACACACACACACACATCTCTTATTAGCGAGCACGAGTCACGAGTCGTGTGACTGACTCACATGACTCATTCGGGAAGACTGTGACGTCATGAAATTTGATGAGGTCAATTTACAATAACAATATTGAGCCGTTCATAAAATCTTGCTCAAAAATATTTCATACAATACTCTGTTCATCCTGCAAGAATGAGACTAAAGAGTCCCTTTATTCTCACAGTCTAAACTAAGTCTTAGTACACTGGTAGTCAAGTGGTTAACGCGCTAGTCTGGTAATCCAGGTAGCGTAGGGATGCGTTGGTTCGAATCCTACCCAGTGCATGAATTTTTCCTCATTAATTTGAGTTTGTGACCATATAATAATAAGACTCTGAGGGTTAGGTGGTAGAAAATGCTTTGAGCATTAACCTCGTCTGGTGGTTACCTTCTTCTAAGAGTTTTATTATTATTATTTTTATAAAGTCTCATTTATTGGTGTAAAATACAGAGTTTACATATTTCAACAACCTTAGAATTTTGTAGCACCCTATATTCATTCAGTTTTGAAACTTTAGTGGTACCCTATACTCATTCATTACTTCATCCCAAAAGGTGGGCAGATTTCAAGGAAAGCATCACCCAGTCTCCAATACATGAAGTATTAATACATGATAGTATAAATGCATGATAATACAATACAATACATCTTCCATCTCTAGGAGAGGAAGCTCAGCATCCGGTGTGCGGATTTGAAGTCTTCAGAGGATGAAGTTGGCGATGATGATTTTGTGATGATGATGATGATAAGATTGATGACTGTGGTGGTCGTAATGCTGATGGTTTTAGAGATATTTGCCAACAGGCGAGAATAATGACACGTGAGATCAAGTTTGCGCTTAGAATTACCCGACTGAATGTGACATCTGCAGATAGCAGGGCCAATGACCATTTCTCCTAAAAGATTTCAGTCGATACAAGACTAGTCACCTTTCACTATTATTATTATTTATAGGTAGTTGTGCCCCGGAACCGCTTTCGCATTACTTCAGGGCACTTTACATTTTTACATCCATGCCATTCCGGAAACGGAAAAACTCGAATCCCACCCAGTGCATGAATTTTTCCTCATTAATTTGAGTTTGTGACCACATAATAATAAGACTCTGAGGGATAGGTGATAGAAAATGCTTTAAGCATTAACCTCGCCTGGTGGTTACCTTCCATTAAAGAGTCTTATTATTATAGAGGCAGTTGATTTTTCTCGAAGGCAAGTTTTTTGAAATTTATTTATTTATACAATTATGGACAATGTTTATACGGAACAGTTTATTTCCTAGTTAATTAGAAACAAATCCAGCCTAATTATTGTATCCTGTTCTCTCAGTAGGATTCATAAATTACAAAAAAATAATTGGTGTGGGAACTTGGGAACCATGAGAACCTAGAAGAAATTAACCCAATTTTAGGTGGAAAATTGAAACCTCTTATTAGACGATTAGCACTGCGGATATGCAGTGGGTACCTACCTACTTCTTGCTAACAATTATATATAAAAAAACAGTGGAACTTAGCCTAAAATCGTAACCTATCAGACCGAAAATATGGACTCGAACAGAACTCGTATTATTAGAAACATTATGTCTGTTCCGGTAGCTCAGTGGTAAAGGCGGCACTCTGTGAATCCAGAGAATCCAGAGGTCGTGGGTTCAAAACCCAGCCGGGACATGACAAGTTATCCTCCCATTTGGGATTTTTACAACATAATAATATGTCTTGGGCTTACTGGGCAGTATAAATAAGGTAATATTATTATCTTTATGTCTTGGTTGATTTTACGCAATTACATACACAAACAGATTTTTTTTAAAACACTTGTTTATTTATTTACAATTTCCAAATCTGTACAAAATAATTTAAATAAATAAAATAAAACAAAAGTAACAAAAAGGAAAAAAAGACGTTTTTACAGCACATTCCTGGTGTCGGCCTGATTCAGTCAAGCGCACTAGTTCAGGCACCGTTCCCCCACACACTTACTTCAGATGGATAGTTATCAAGCGCACCTAATTAGGCGCTTTCCCCTTACACCTACATGATCCTGATCCTTATAAGTCATATACGCCTATTTAGGCCATTTTTTCTTACACACTTGATCTACATACGTCGACTTTTCACAATTACAATGTAGGTATATATTCATGTATACCTACACTGCACAATGTATACCGCCAGCCTCCGTGGCGTAACGGTTGTGACTACTGCCCATAGTCCAGATATCCTCACTTCGATCCCCGGTTGGAGCAGACTTTTCACACAGAAAATTCTGTTCCCTCCCGAAAAATTCATGCACTGGGTGAGGTTTGAACCAACGGATCATACGCTACCTGGATTACCAGACTAGTGCGTTAACCACTTGACTACCAGGCACCCGTTGACATTTACCGACTGAAAAAAGTAAAGCAGTCTCCCTACGCACAGTCACCTGTTAGGCACAGCCCCCCTACACACTTGATCCAGATTGAATTTTAATTCATTCAAACTCTTTGATAGGTTGCCAGCCAAGGTCTAGGACTTATTCAGATTCAATGTCACCCGGTAACTTACCATACGGCAGGACCAATAATAATTCATCATATGCATTGGTAGTCAAGTGGTTAAGGCGCTTGTCTGGTAATATTATTGGCTGAGTAAGTACTCAATGGTATTTTTCCTCCAATAAAGTTTTTCTTTGACACAATTTTTCTTTGGAAAATTTAGTACTCATAGATATCTCAATGAAACGGGTTAATCAATGCCAAATAATTGCCAATAATAAAATCTCAACTATTCAACCAAGGTACATAAGTTTGTTGGTAGCTAATTAGATATGTATAATAATTCTGTGTCCGTGAAATAGGCACATATACCTAAATCACGGTGGTGAGAGGATTATATGGAAGCCCAGATTCTCCTTTCATGTCCATTGATTCTATTTGGTTTTAACGACCTGACTTGAGGTAGACAGGACGGAGGTTTTACCCGCCGTTCGCTGGGAATCGTACCAGCTACCCACATTAACCTCAACCAGCCTGGGTAGGGCCAGAATTTCCAGCCTCACATGTTCGGAGGGAACAGAATTTTCTGTGCGGAAAGTCTGCTCCAACCGGGTATCAAACTCAGGATCTCTGGGCCACGGGCAGTAGTCACAACCTATATTTGCATCTGTACACTGGGTGGGATTCGAACCTACGGATCCCTAGGCTACCTCAATAAAATTATCATACTATAGCGCATTAACCACTTGACTACCAGTGCACCTATTCTCACTTATACATAGATATTTTATTTTCTAATGTATATGACGTACGTCATGTATCACTTAAATATTTCACGAACGTCATGGGACAAATGACTGACATTAGTAATCTTACATGGCATAGTATGGCATACTTTACATACCAGTAACTTGCTTTGACATTAATTACCTTCCATTGATGATGTCAGGCGCGAATCTAGGGCTATCAGCTACCCCAGACACCAGGACCTTGCTTTGACATAAATTACCTTCCATTAAGAACTCGTGATCCTGTTTAAAAAATCTTTTAAAGCAGAAAATCTCCAGATGTCTCTAAATATAGCCGGTCCTTGAGTTCCGATTTACCCAGGTTCGACAACTTCTCAGTTTTCTGTTTATACTGATTAATATAGAGAGGTTAGTTGATGGCATGGGTACTCAGAACTATTACCTGCTGATGAGAGCAAATAAGCTCGAAACAGCTGTCCAGGTATGTTCTGATATTCAAGTACATCTAGTACAACTTCTCAGTTTTCTGTTTATACTGATATACTGATACTGATTTGGTCCCCTGAGCTTAATGATTAAGTAAGCAGGATTTTTACATAGTTTACTAAACTTAATCAGAGGGGATTAACTAAACTATGTAAAAATTGTACAATGTATACACATTTCAAAGTAAAACTATCACTAATGCTACTTCCAGGAGAAGTATATTTTATTATTTTTACTATACACTAGTAAGCAGGAGTGAAAATCACACGAATTTCTACTACAATTCAAATAGTCGAATCTAAGAAATGGTTACACCATTTGGGAAAGAAATTCCTGTGCGCTCGTGTTGACCCAGCACCTAAATGGGAAGTATTGTGTCACTTCTCGCCCATCAGAGGGGAGGCATACCACGGGAATTACGGGTGATCTCCATTCCAATCAGTTTCTTTACCAAAAAATTGGTCTAGCGGTCTAGCCATTCAAAGAGGAAATGCTTTTTACATCATTTGAAGGTTCCTTTGAAGTTGAAGAAGAATATATGAAAATAAAACATGAATTATTTTATCCTCAAAAAAAAAAAAAAAAATAGTCCTATCAAAAACATCCACGGTTGTACTGAATTCTCATCTATGTACAATGTACATCCACCTGCATTTTTACCGAGGTCAAAGCACTGCCAAGGTCAAAAGCACACTTTAAATCTAGACATGCCAAAGTTTATGGCTTTCTGCGGAAGCTGCTCCTTCCAAGTATTAGAGTATATAAAAAACCTTCGCTAGATATACAGTGAATATTGTACACTATACAGGGTGTAAACAGTTTTTTATTTTCTATTACGAATAGCTCAGTGGTTAAGACCTCGCTTGCCATACGGAAGGTCCCGGGTTCGAAACTCCACGCAGACAAAGAATTGCATTCAAAGTTTTGTTAATTTTTTTAAATTTATTTTTATTTGTATTTACATTTATAATGTTTTACAAATGGTTGGTAAACAAGAAAAATGATTTATATCTAAATTTAATATGGAAAAGGTATCAGGATCATTGACTAACTCAAGCACATGAATTTCAATAAAGTTTTGTTACAGTTATTTGTAAGGGATACCTTCCTGTGCGCTAATGTTGTCCCAGCACCTAAATAGGAAGTATTGTGTCACTTCTCGCCCATCAGAGGGGAGGCATACTACGAGATCCAACCAAAAACTACACTGCAGACCGACTCAAATACAAAGTTGCTCAGGAGGTTATGATACGTCCAGAAATATGAAAAAAATATATATATATATATTTTTTTTACAAAAACGAACACAATATTTCCGATTTCTAATATTAGAAATTTTTCGGAAGTAAACTGAAGCTTAAGTTCAACAGATTCAACAGTCCTATTGAATACTATGTACAAAAACTAGTGCTACACAGACTTAAAAATTCCTCATTTCGTTGATCGAACAACAAAAGCTTCTCTCACTGAATTTTCTCTTCTACGGACCTGAACTCAGGAATCTGTAGGTAGGCAATTTAAGTTTTACAACTTTTAAACTGACTGTAAAACCATAAAAATGGATACATGCCAAACCTTGATAAAAGTAGGTAGGTGATTTTTACATCTTGTGATTATGATTTTTACAACTTGGGATTTCAAAAAAGACTCTGGTACTTTGTTGTTATAGTTTCATTGAACTAAATAGTTCAGGAATCATGGAATTGTTTTTTTTTTTTTTAATTATCTTTTACGACGACTCGACTTCTTTGTTCTTATTATTATTATTTTTTAAAAGGTTTCTTCTTATTTGAAACGCGATAGAATGGACGGACACACACACACACACACACCACGGCTTCAAGAAATATACATGTACTACAAGTTTGGTTTTATATTCTCATGCTGCCTACAGCTTTTTATTACATTTTTTTTCTCCTTTGTATGTAATTTTTTTAGTATTTTTAAAAAGTCTATGACAATACACGATATGCAGATATAATAATTAATATCCTGATCACAACCATTATCATTATCTGATCTGGTTTTAGGGTTTTCAGTGAAACCTTAACTATTAACACTGCAATTTTATTAGATACATTTATTGTGACCAGTTGATTCTATTTGGTTTTAACGTCCTGATTGAGATAGATAGTGAGGGCGGGGATTTCACCATCCATTCGCTGGGAATCGTACCAGCTACCCACAGTAACTTCACTCAGCCTGGGTAGGGCCGGAAATGCCAGCCTCACGTGTTTAGAGGGAACAGAATTTTCTTCGAAAAGTCTGTTTCAACCGGGGATGGAACTCGGGATCTCTGGACTACGGGCAGTAGTCACAACCATTACGCCACGGAAGCTGGCTATCATCATCACAACCATACTATCATCATCATCTTCTTCTCTTTCTCATGTTCCATGTTTGTTATTTCTTCACTACAATGTCACTCTCGCTTGTGTAGGCATCTAATCTTCCAGTTCTTCCATTGTTCTGCCGTGTGGTGCTAGAACAGTGTCTAGTCCAGCTTCAATGTCAACCAGGAGCTCCGTTGTCGTATGAAAGATTTTCTATATCTGGTATATTGGCTTTGTTGTTCACGCGATAGAAATTTCAATTTCTATGGCTGTATATATTCTATGTTGTTCCTATTGGTCATACATGGTTTTCTATTGATTTCCCTCTATTTTTTACGAATAAGGGAGCTTTGTGATAGTCTGATAATTTTGTTTTTGGGCAAATTTCATGTACAAGAACGCCGTTGGCATTAGCACTGCTCTTGTTCAAGTTTCGTTTTATTAATTTCAATTTCTATGTCAATTGTAAATAAAACTTGATTGAACATGTTAAATAATACAGTGGAATCTATTAGATATAAGAGAGCTAGAGAGACCGATTTTTTTCTTATTTCCAGGTTTTTCTTATAAAGAGGTGATTTTCCCATGTAGAGTACATTGGACCTGGAAATAAAATTGTTCTCTTATATCCAGGTTTCTCTTATAACTAAGTTCGACTGTAGGTATAGTGTTTTCCATTTCCATCAAGTAGTTTCACATCTCTTTGATGATAATGTAAAACCTATCAGTGAACTTGATATCTAGTGTTTGATATAAAATTATAAAACTAGCTAGCTTTAAAACTAGTGTTATTATATCACAATTTTTTAGTGGGTAACGCAGAATTATAGCACACTATCCATTTCCTTGAATATCCTAAAATCTTATTTTTCACCATAATTCAGCCACTGGTCGCTGCTCAAATTAAAGCATCTACTCATTTATAATCACGAGGTATGATTGGACCCGCTAACATTCAAAGTATAGAGCCAAAGAAATCCGACTCCGCTACGATTCGAACCCAGGTCACCGTGCAAGCCTAGCGTGCTGCCGAATTGGCCATGATGACTACTGTTTCTGATGTAACTACAGGAGGTATTCTATTACAAAGATGTTAGTGCGCAAGAATGGTGTTGATTTTTGGTATGATAGAATAGGTTTGTTGTATATCAATTCATCAATCCGGATTTTTCCAGTATCATCATAATGCATTTTGTTTTCCAAGACGTCTCGTGTATTCAGAGTACCTATTAGGTGCATATTTTTGCATGATATCCTTGTGTGGATTCTGTCGAGTTCGTCGTTTTTGAAGTGCATGGTCATATCTCGACGGGCTTGTTACCCTCCATTCGCAGGAAACTCACAAACCTGCTACCCAGATTAACCTCACCCAGCCTGGGTCGAGTCGGAATGGCAGCATCACGAAGTCTTTTCCTCGCTGGACGCTGGTTAACTTCGGTGAACCACCGTCGTTGAATGTACATTCAAAGCGGCATCGACGATACAGCTGTTTGATTAACGAATCCGGCATCTCATGAGACACCTTCCTTTGAGATGAGTGTTTCACAGCCTTTTTTATTTCGTAGCCATGAAACAGGAGCTACTGTAGACGCTTGTGGTCTGTGTTGTAGCTTGCCCATCCCGTAGTGTGCCTCCCCTCTGATGGGCGAGAAGTGACACACTACTTTGCATTTAGGGGCTGGGTCAACACGAGCGCACCGGAAGGTTTCCCCTACAAACGACTGTAAGTAAATTAGGAATACAATTTTTTGGTCGGTACGGGAGATCGAACCTGGGAGTTTCCGCATGGCAAGCGAGTGCTTAACCACTGAGCTAAACGTTCTTAAATAAACTTGAGAAACATCTCCCAAGATTCCTCAAGATCTTGCCTATGACCTCGGATGACATAATAGCATCCACAACAATGGGAAACATACCAACACATAAGCATGGTTGGGTGGAAGAGCTCACTCCAGTGAGAAACCTGCCATAAAAAAAGAAAGCCTATAAAAATAAAAAAAGCATGATCACTGTGTACAGCATCAACTCCAGCATAGGCATAGGTTGACTATGATATCTAGTAGTGTTCAGATGTTCAGCTATTCTATAGGCTATTTCTAGGCGTGCTTCACCAATGTGTTAATTATTCATCTGAATGCAATATTTTTTAATTCCCAGATTTTCTACTTTGGTTCAACGAGGGGTTGTTTTTAGTGGGTTCGCCAAATCCCACTCTCCCGATCTCATAGTAGCTGGTAAGGCCTTTTCTCGATAGCTGGGACTTGAGGGTGTAGAATTGTAGATACATATCACTATGTGTTTACACCCCGTGGTCCTTGTTCTTGGGTTCGGTTTGATCAATAAATAAATCAATGTCTAATGCTAAAAAACACAATACTTCCGATTTTCCAATATTAGAAATTTCTCGGAAGTAATTCCGAAAGAGTTTACCTACAATGTTGCATTGGTAGAATATTTTTCCTTTGAGTTTCTTTGTTATTATTATTTACACTATATTAATTGGACATATTATATATACAACACAGATAATTACAAATTAATTTACAATATAGTAGAAGTAAAAAGAGAAAAGAGTAAAAAAAAAAAAAAAACACTGCCAATTATGGACACAATACTTCCTCGTGATTGCTTCACATTGTAAACACGTGCCAATTTTGAGATTTTATAGAAAATTACTTATATCTCCAAAACGGCTCAACCGATTTTCTTCAAATTTGTTTTATATGGTAGAATATCGTTTTCTCTACATTCTAAATTCCACAAAAAATTCTGTATTGGCAAGTCGTGGTCCTTATTTTTTTACTTTTTTGTCCAAATTTTCGGATTTTCTTAAATATCAGAGTCAAATTATAATTAATTTAAAAATAAATATAAATAATCTATGTAAAACAATAATATGCATATTCTTACAAAATTTCATTGAAATCGGGTGTACCGTTCACGAGATATAAGCGTTTAAGTAAAAAGTTAGTGGTCAGGCGCATGGTCTCTTTCACCCAGAACCGCTAGTATGAATTCGATGAATTTAAAATGGGACCATCTACAGAATGTCTCCTAGATGTGTGCAAAATTTCATCAAAATCGGTCGAGTAGTTTCCGAGATTTGCGCGTTACAAGGAATCGTTTTAACAGACAGACCGACAGACCGACAGACCGACAGACCGACAGACGGACACAAAACCAAATTTACTCAGTAGGTCATGAAACGTCCAGAAATATGAAAAAAATTGAAATCGGAGCAAAAAAATATTTTTTTTTACAAAAACGAACACAATACTTCCGATTTCTAATATTAGAAATTTCTCGGAAGTAATATATACATAATATATGTCCTAATTAAAGGGCGGGGTTATTGCCTTTGACAATCTCTTCCACCAAATCCTTCTTTAAGTTTCAGGCAATTGTATGATCTTAAAAAAAAAACCTATTGTAAATACCTACATGAGTCATAAAAAAAAAACAAAAAAGTTTTAAAAATCAATAATATAAAACTCATCAACACTGATGAGTGCTCCATTTATTAAAATTTCATTCAAGCAAAGAGAAAATGTTGGTGAGTCTTGATCCACTAGAAGTCTAAGTTTTGTGTTTGTTTTGTCTCCTGCCTGTTATAAGGTGTTTATTGTTATGTTTGCATCCATGGAGACTTTTTCTGCATTTCATTTCTCCCATTCCCTTTTGCCTGTTATTGAAACTTTTGCATCTCTTGTTGTTATTTCTTCTGCATCTGCTATTAACACTTCTTGTAGGTCTCATATTCCCACTTTTTCTAAAACAAATATTATCGCATGTTCCACATCTATTTAATGAAGTCCTACAACGAGTCGACTCTAGGTTTGGACATGTAGAGCTATTCTTTCTACAATGAGATGAACTTCTGTGTTGGACTGTTCTTTGGTTGCACGGATAACATTTTTGATGCCGCCGATTGGGACTCTTGGGTTGTCCATGAACAGGACAACATTTACTATGACCATATTTTTTTCCTTGGATTGCCTCCACCTCTTTAATGGCCGTCGATAGATCATGCTGCTTCTTAGCCACTGAACATTTGAGAGCAGCCACTTCCCGTTTACATTGGACCACCCTGTCGCAGACATTGTCGAAATCACATTTCGCTTCTTCGTAATTTTTCTTCGTACATCGAAGACTTTCTTCGAGACAGTCCCTCTTCTCGCAGAGTTTCTTGTTACATTGTCGATGCTTCTCGAGCGGTTTACTTAATTCTTCAAGTTGAATCTCACCCTCCCGTTCCAATTTCTGTATTCCTCTCCGACTTTTTTCAAACTGCTTTTTGAGTTGTTCGTTTTCTTCCACAGCAACCTGAAGTAACTGTCGATTTTTCTGGCTCAAGCGTTTTTGCTTTTTAATTTCCTCAAAGTAATTTTCAAGGTCGATTATCTTTTCTTCCTTTGCGGCCAGGTCATTACCAATTTCGTCAATTTGCCTTAGTAGCTCTGTTCTACAGTCGACAAGGTTTTTATTCTCTTCTTCTCGACGGTTCAACTCTACATTATCGCTCTTGAATTTAAATTCAATTTCAGTAAATTGTTCTTTGAGCAGCTGATATTGTTTGGCGAAAATTTCGTTCTGTCGCTTTTCTTCGTTTCGTTCTTTTAGCGTGTCGTCGAACACTTCACGAATGAAACCGAGAGTGTCCGGAAAGCACTCCCCCTCCATTTTTATCAATTTACAACGAAACAAAGTCCTTTTCTTTTTAAAATTAAAAAAAATCACTAACACACACAAAAATGAGCCCTATTTTAAAACGAGATTGGTCATTACAATTTCAATACCCTCTATTGCCTTTACAAATATCGATGTGGTCAAGGACTAGAAATTTAATTGACAGATTTAGCGGTAATCTTGGTTGTCTTTTTCACACTTAAAGTGACGTTAAACCAAAAAGAAAATAAATATTTTCTATCTTTGGATTATCTCTCAGCGTATACCACATAAACCTGCTGCTTCTCTCAAACAGTTTAACCTCAGATATGCTTATTAATCTCATTACCAGAGACGCACGCCTCGTTAAGAATAACCACATCTGAAACAGTTCAAATTAATGTGATCACCGATCGTAAAATTTATAGGTACCTACGATACATTTTCACAATCCTGCTCGTAATCTTGAAAAATATCGTAATATTTCTAGTGTTTGGCATAGGTACCTATATATTCATTTGAAAACAGGGTGTTTAGACTGTTCAGGTTTAGTTGAAGCAATCCAGAAGTTCGTTAGGATTTTGCTTTTGAGCGTTCAGGGCAAAAAGTCTTCCCAACACCACGGGAATTTCTCTTTTAAAGCTCATTATGAGCCAAAAAATCATTATGTACGAAAATGGCGCCAACTTTGAGGAAATAATAATGCCAATGACAGAAAATAATTCCCTGTATAAATTAGTGTCCGAAAAATCCAGAACAATACATAATGTTTCTTTTAAACCACCTAAATTTGAGATGAAGTAGTTCAAAGCCTGTTAATCATGCATTATTGAAATTTAAAAAAGTTAATGTTATTTTTATTAAAAGATTTATGTTCATTAGCATAAATGAAATAAGAAGTGACCGTGGCAGAGTGAGTTAGCGAGCTAGGCATTGCACGCACGGTAACCTGAGTTCAATCCCCAGCGGGGTAGGATTTTTTCTGCTTTGTTCTTTGGTGTACGGGGTCCACTCATACCTCGTGAGGAGGAATGAGTGGCTGGTTTTAATGTGAGCATCAACCAGTGGCGGAATTATAGGCTAAAGATATTGGGATATTAAAAGATGTGGAAAAGTCCTATAATAGTTTGTTTAGAAAAGTGTTATGGTTGCCCATATCTTCGAAAAAAGGGGTCTGTCTAGTAGGGTCATCTAAAATTATTCGTATTGGAATTTTAAAGGGTTTAGGTTTAGAACGTAAGTCATGGCCACATAAATTATCCATCAAAAATATGGTGCCATCGTCGATGGCGCGTTGAATGCACCGGTTCTCGTACGATCACTGAAGTTAAGCAACGTCAAGTGAGATGAAGGCTTCGTGATGCTGGCATTTCCGCCCAACCTTGGCTGGGTGAGGTTAATGTGGGTAGCAGGTTTGTGAATTTTCTCCGAATATACGGTAAGACTCCCGTCGTGGTATGACCATGCAGTTGAAAGCGACGTTAAACCCAAATTTAAAAAAAAGATGGTCAAACTTTTGGACCCCCTATACTTCTCATAGACATTATTTTATACAATCGTGCTAGTAATCTTGATATAAAATTATGGTACCATGAAGAAGCCACCAAAAGATGGTCATAAGTTTTAATCTGATTGAAGAATTAGGTAGATAATCTGATTGGAGGATTGAATGAAGCAAGAAATTCCCGATATCGTAATGCACATGATTTTAAATAGCTTTATACTCAATATCAGTAAATCAGTACCTTATTATCCTCAACATTATTATCCCTCTTATCCTCATCATCATAATTATCCTAATAATCATTTGAAGTCTTTATAGTTATATTTTTTATGAACTACTATTCTTCTACCAACAACCATTAATTTAACTCGCTTAGTTAATATTAATGTTCAGGTTAACTTGAGGTTAGGCCAAATGAAGTGTGTTTGTCATGGGAATATTTTTCCAGATGAATTATTATTAAGGCTTTGATGATATCTTTCAATCAATCGATCTTTGATAGTATTTTATTTAGATGGCCCAGTAATATTGCCTGTCGGTCTCATGAGCTGTTATTGAATTAGTTATTGGTGTTGCTTCATTTGACTATCAGATTCAACACAATGCTTAGTTTTTGTGACAAGTTCACCTTTTTTACAATTTGTGGTATAGATTGATTAAAAAACATCATCATATTCTTTGATCCGGAGAGTAAATTTGTGAAGGAAGCCTTTTCTTATTCAAAGTTGACGGACTTTTACTCTTTTGTTTTGTCTCAGTAGTCTCAACCATTACCCCACGGAGACTGGCATGTATTTCAGCAAGAACAACCTCAATTTGTATGACATTAACATTGACCATGATGAGATGACACATTCGTCAATTCTCATCATGGGAAAAACTATAAAACATGTCTCCAGATTGAGTACATTTGTCTACGTTCAATGACAATGTTATCGAGAAATATGTATTCTTTACATACATGGTTCTGGTCTGGTGATAAATGGACAGTATAAGTATATACATTTTACAATGTACATATATTATTATGCAGGTATAGGCTACGTGGTTCTAGAGAAACACGTAGAATTTCGGAGATATACGTGGAAAGATGGAAAGAGAGAAACCTTGAAGAAAGGAAATGTGACATAAATCAAAGCCATGTCTATCGAATCCCGTCCACCGCCTGTGACTCCGAGAGTCAGGGGTTCACAAACCAGTTCATAAATTGGTCCTTCGGGCCGGATAAGAAAATTTCTTTGGAACGACGTTTTTGTCTGGACAAATAATATACTTCATTTTTGTAGAATAATGAAGTAATATTTTTTAATTAGTAAAAAAAAAAAAAAAATCGTAAAATTCATACAATACATAACGATGTTTGCACTGGAGCACATACAAACGCGCTAGTCTGGTAATCCAGCGTAGTGATCCGTTGGTTCGAATCCCACACAGTGCATGAATTTTTTCTCATTCATAGAATAATGAAGTAATATTTTTTAATTTGTGACCACATAATAATAAGACTCTGAGGGTTAGGTGGTAGAAAATACTTTGATCATTAACCTCGCCTGGTAGTTACCTTCCACTAAAGAGTGTTACTATTATTGCTTTTTTCTTCCTCTTTAACTTTTCTTATCCTATAATAAGGAAAGTATTGTATCCGTCGAAAATTTGACCTACCCAATTTTCCACATATTTTGTATTGCATTTTTACTATAAAATAATTTGACAACCTCCGACTCGGCCCAAGAGATTACAATGCATCACAGACACTTAATGTTTACGATTTCTATACATTGTTTCAGAGTGATAGGTGAAATACATTCCCTTAACTCAGTTCAGTAGTTCACTACTAACCGTTCTTCCATCTGAATCCTTGAATTCCTTGACAGTACTAACCACTTCTGTACCTCAGTCGATTCAAAGTGACTAGAGTAATACGTTTCAGCATGGAAAAAAAAGTAATGGAGACGTCATAACTTAGAGATGTCTCATGGGTAATACATCTGTCCCCTAATAAACTCTCCAATAAGGCTACCGTTATTACCTTCAAAAGTTAAAGCTTCTTAGAAGCTTTAACTTAGGAAAAATACCTTTCTATATGTTATCCTGTTATTAAATAAATATATAAATTAAAAAAAAGAATGTAAGAAGAAAAAGAAA
Organism: Bactericera cockerelli; assembly: GCA_024516035.1. Lineage (NCBI taxonomy): Eukaryota > Metazoa > Arthropoda > Insecta > Hemiptera > Triozidae > Bactericera > Bactericera cockerelli. The sequence goes on along the minus strand of CM044964.1, from coordinate 21,945,002 downwards.
TCGTTATCGTTGCAATTTCCTCTGTGTTTTAACACAGAGGAAATTGCAACGATAACGATTTCTTTTTCTTCTTACATTCTTTTTTTTTAAAGATGGCCGATTTAACCTCAAACCTGAGGTACAGCTTTGAGGCGAATTCTCCATTTTTTCCACTTCTACATATTCCCTACTAACTGTTCCATCGAAATCCTTGAATTATTTGACAGTATTATCGACTTCTGTAGGAATCATGGAACAAATGCCGACCACAAGTAGGTTTGGGAAAAGGCGAAGTGAAAGAAGAAGATTGACTTCTGTAACTAAGTTGATTCAGACAGATACGTTCCTTACTTAAGATCTGATGTATTGTGTTTCCCACTGAAGCGTGTCCCTCGAATCCTTGACCTGATCGTAAAACTCTGTGGAAGCTGAGTGTATGTCGAGTACCTACATGATGCATTCCGACTGTTCAACCATGAAATCAAGTGGAAAAGTTTCGTTTTTTTCTTTAAAATGGAGAAACATGTGCTTTTCTAACTTAGTGTGTGCATGAATCCCACCCAGTACATGAATTTTTCCTCATTAATTTGAGTTTGTGACCACATAATAATAAGACTCTGAGGGTTAACAAGTGTTAGGTGGTAGAAAATGTTGTTGCAAATGTAAAATTCAAGTACGTATTTTGCGCAACCTCACTAATATTCCGGTAGCTCAGTGGTAAAGGTGGCACTCTGTGAATCTAGAGATTCCAGAGGTCGCGGGTTCGAAACCCAGCCGGGACATGACAAGTTACGTTCCCATTAGGGATTTTTACCAGATAATAATACGTCTTGGGCTTACTGCTGGAATAATGGGACTTAATAGTCCTAATCGGCCAGTATAAATAAGGCGATATTATTCTATAGCTCTTGGTTCGAATCATAGACGAAAATTTGTGTGTTGAAATTTGCTTATGGGATACCTTCCGATGCGCTTGTGTTAACCGAGCACCTGGATGTGAAGTATTGGGTCACTTTTTGCCCATTAGAAGGGAGGCACACTCGGCACACTACGGGATGGGCAAGCTACAACACAGACCATAAGCGTCTACAGTAGCTCCTGTTTCATAGCTCTTGTCAATTATTAGCCTCCTTGTAAAGACAGTGGTATTAGAAGTGCTGATTAATTCCTCCACTGTCTGGCTACCATCGTTCACGTTGACGCCACCCTATGATGATGATTATTATTATAAAGGCCATAACAGGGAAGTAAATACCTAAAAAAGAAATCAACACCTAATATAAACCATGACGGGAAATTGCACGTTAAAGCGCAAATTAAAAAAAAAAAAAAAAAAAAAAAAAAAAAAAAAATAACAACATAATAATTCTCTTCAAAGATGGAATAGGGTTTGTATTTCACTACAAAGCCAATAATGACCGGTTCTACTCATCTTGAAAAACACTTAATAAACACGTAGTCACCGTGGCAGAGTGAGTTAGCGCGCTGGGCATTGCACGCACGGTAACCTGGGTTCGATTCCCAGCGGGGCAGGAATTTTTCTGCTCTGTACTTGGATGTTCGGGGTCCACTCATACCTCGTGAGGAAAAATGAGTAGTTACTTGTATGAGTAACGACCAGTGGCGGCATTACCAGAGTAAAAAGAAATTAATGTAATAGAATAATTCGAAATGTAAAGGAGGCTCTTAGTAATGCTGCGCTACCCACAAAAATTGTGAAGAGGCCTTGTGCTTCACCACAAAGAAATTCGTACATACACTTAATAAACACGAAACCGCGGATTGGGAACGTTAACTAGAAATGATTCGTCAAATTAGCGCTAGTGCAGTAAATCGGGGATTTAGCCCGCCAAAGCGAGTTGGCAAACAATTTCCGATTTCGTGTTTTTTATGTGTTTCAAGATCCGTAGAACTAGTCATTGGCTGGAATCAGCTGTCCAGCTAAGTTCTGAATTCTAAGTTCATCGTAACAGAATCTCACTTTTCAGTTAATGCAGAAACACACAGGTGATATTGCAATTTTTTCGCAACAACAGAGTCTGATCATGCATGTATTACTCGACATTTTCCGATAAACCGCAACATCAACTTGGGAAACGTTTCTGTTTTAGAATCCGATGAAATGACTAATTTTACGAATAGTTTACCGACTGACGTCAAACTAGCATCAAACTGTCAAATTGGCCAACTTCGTGGTATGCTTGCCATTTAGGTTACTTTTCAAGTTGGTTTCGTCAAGTTTATGACTTTGACGGGTTGTTATAGTAGACCGACCTCTGTAGCTTGAATCGATAAGGCGGCGGACTTGTAGTAACCTGGAGGTCGGTGGTTCGAGTGCCGGTTTCAGCATAGATTTAGTAAAGCGAGTTTGAGTCGTTGTGATATCACGAAAGATGATTAACACAAATATGATAACTTTTATTTTATTGTTCTAGTTCATTTGGTTGAATTGTTGGTTGGTTATGCCAAACATCTTTTGACTAAGATTGACACTATAACATTGTGTTATAAATAGCGTTACAATATACGCTGTCTCCTTTTATGTACAGGGCATTCTTCACACCTCGGCCGAGGTGTTTGAATATGTACCTCGGCCTCTTGGTATACTCGTAAAAAGGGCTGTCGGCTACGAAAGGTCTTTGTCACTGCGACCTTGATGGATCTTTTGTGACATGCCCCTGTAACTCGAGATTAAAGCTATTAATTAAGTTTCTTAATTTTTAAACTTCTTTAAGTTAAGTGCTAGAATCAGCCTTGAGAAGTGTTTCATTCGAGCGTGTGAGGCTGCTCCACATTCACAGAGACTGGGTTTTGTTGTCTGTGGGGCCCTTTACAGAGACTGCATTTTGGGTCTTGATTTGTTGTTGTAGAAAATTGCCAGAAAAAGTTGACAGACTTCCCGCTTTTAAAGATTTAGGATACAGTTCTCCAGTTTTGTGGGGTAGTTTCATTTCTTGAAATAATTTTCTTTTATCTTTTTTTTACCATCGGCTGGATTTTACGGATGTTGGCAGACTGAAAAGAGTGAGTCACATTCAGATGAGACACACATAGGTTCGCCAAGCAGAGAAGATCTCTATTTTTCATATTGCAAAAAGCGTGCCAAGGTCATTCGCCGAGTCGACGGCCTATTGGCAAAATCGCGAGAGAGAGAGAGAGAGAGAAAAGAGAGAGAGAGAAAGAGAGAGAGAGAGAGAAAAAGAGAGAGAGAAAGAGAGAGAGGGAATTTGCAATGCAATTTACATGAATGCGACTACGAGAATCAGTATTGCTACACAAGGACTTGAATGTCATTCAGATGTGACTGGTACTCGTAAGGTTTGTGTTAGGAACTTTCTTCATAAGTAGTATGCGTGAAACTAGCTAGACGGCGAAAAACTGTCGAAATTGGGGTTTTTTAAGGAATAATCTACCCCACAGAACAAGAGCATGTTAAGGAATAGTGTTAATAGAAACCAGTGTCTAGCTGGAGGACGGACGTTTAACAGGGAGAACACCGGTAAGCACTCGCTTGCCATGCGGAAAGTCCCGGGTTCGAACCTCCGCGCCGACAAAAATTTGTATTCATAATTTGGTTACAGTTGTTTGTAAGGGATACCTTCCGGTGCGCTCGTGTTGACCCAGCACTTAAATGGGAAATATTGTGTCACTTCTCGCCCATCAGAGGGGAGGCATACTACGGGATGGGCAATTTACAAAACAGACCACAAGCGTCCACAGTAGCTCAGGCTACGAAATAAAAAAGGCTGTGAAACACTTATCTTAATAAAAAAAAAAAATATTGGTATCGCACGATGTAAAATTGCTTAGCTATCATAAGAACACCCTCAATTTATATTCCTCATTTGAGAAGAAAAGTAGTCGCTTGGCATGCTCGGCTTGCACTCCAGGTGACCCGGGTTCGAATCCCGGGTGGATGTCGTGTCCCCTAGCCTCGTGAGGACAATTGAGGTAGATATAGAGTGTGTAACGACTAGTGGCGGCATTACGAGATTGATATTGGAATATAACAATGGGTTGGAGATATGATGCATTTGCATTAGTTGTCATAATGTCGATGTTACCTACTAATAATTGGGACATTATAATACAAATAACTTTTTTTTAGTGACATTGTAACACAAAAACACAAAAAGCTCTTTTTTTCCTTTTTTTTTGATTTTTTGAAGAGCACTCGCAGAAATTCTCAACTGTATTTACGAAATGTATATACCTAAAGTGTTTCCCCGTGAGTAATCTACATTATTCTACTTTGCTAATTCTGTCATGTTCTACATATTATTATTATTATTATTATTATTATTATTATTCCACCAAACTAACCTCATTGTCCTCTCTGAGGACTTCATTAGCGCAATGGCCTTGGTGACTGGTAAGCTATTGCAGGGGCGTCATTTCAAGAGGAGAGACAGGGGCGTCATTTCCAGAGGATAGACAGGGACGTCATTTCAAAAGGATAGACAGGGGCGTCATTTCAAGAGAATAGACAGGGGCGTCATTTCAAGAGGATAGACAGGGGAGTCATTTCAAGAGGATAGACAGGGGCGTCATTTCAAGAGGATAGACTGGGGCGTCATCTCAAGTTGAATTTAGAAATTTACAATGTAAATAACTCAAGTTGGGTTTCTAAATTTACAATGTAAATAACTCAAGTTGAGTTTATAAATTTACAATGTAAATATCTCAAGTTGAATTTCTAAATTTCCAATGTAAATATCTCAAGTTGAATTTCTAAATTTACAATGTTAATATCTCAAGTTGAATTTCTAAATTTACAATTTAAACATCTCTAGTTGAATTTCTAAATTCACAATTTTAATATATGTGTACACATCTCAGTTTGAATTTCGAAATTTACAATGTTAATATCTGAAGTTACATTTCTAAATTTCTAATATTAATATTCCACGTTGAATTTATAACATTAAGATTTCACGTTAAATTATAATAATAAGATTTCACGTTGAATTTCGAAACCTGACTACTACTTATATTCGAAAAAACAGATTAAATGATATTTATATTCAATAACATACAGTATGTTTCAGAAAAGGTGGCCACCCCCTCGTAACTTTTGAACGCGACGGAATTTTTCAATTCTGTAAAGTCCTAGGTATAGGAAGTGCCCTATGGCCCATCCTGTGGTCATATTTATTTTTGGCCCCGGTCGGCCCTTCCGGCTTTTAGGCCATATTTTTTCATTTTTCTCGCGAATTTTAAATGGAATGCTATATTTTTTATTCCTGTTAATTAAAGTCCAAGTTAGGCTGAGTATAATGAGCTTTTAAAATTTTCAAAAACCTTATCAGGGGCGGAGCTAGTAGGGTGCAAGTTTCAAAATTGTTACACGCTGTATTTCAGCGTTAGTTAGATTTTTTAGTACTTTTTTTATGTTCGTAAGTTCAAAATATTGTTTTACACCATATAAAATCAAAAAAATATTCTTGTTTACTTCTAATCAGGGTCATAGTAAGGTTTTTGTAATAGTACTTTTTTTCTCACGTCAATTTTTCCGTAAATTAATGGTGTTCTCGAAATTGGCATTTTTAGAGGTGAAAGTCTGCAGTGACATATGTTTTTTATGCTTGAAATCGAAAGAAAACTTAACGGAGCAGCGATTAAAATCATAAAAAAAGCCATTTGACCTGCTAGTTTTTTCACGACAGTGTCCGGTAAAGTGGGTGAATTTCGTATTGGATTTTTTTTTTGTTGTTGAGGAAACACAATTGGCATAGAAAATAAATAATATCTAATAAGGGAATATTACTTCAATAAAGATAACTAAATGCGAAATTAAATGAAAATTATTTCTTCTAAATCAGTGCCGGATATTTTTTTTTCTCTCTCTCTCTTTTTCACTTTTCAAAGTTCAAGTTGTATCAAAAATAATTATCGGATAATGCTGCTTCTAAAGTCGGCCTAGGGGTCCCCTCTTGAGACAATTTTAGTTGGTAAGTTGGTAAAATCTGTAGAAAACACATTGTCAATAATTCTGGAGTCAGGCCGATGGCGCTTTGAATGCAACGATTCTTGTAGGATCACCGAAGTTAAGCAACGTCCAGCGAGGAGAAGACTTCGTGATGCTGGCATTCCGGCCTAACCCAGGCTGGGTGAGATAAATGTGTTTAGGAGGTTGGTGAGTTTCTTGCGAATGGAATGTAACACCCCCGTTATGATATGACCATGCAGTTGAAACGCGATATTAAACCCAAATTTAAAAAAAAAATCATACTGGTGTTGCTAGTAATGAATACCAGGTCTCTAAATAAAAATCTAATTATCTCGAAATTAAAGAGAAAAAAATACCAGGTCAAGTACCAAACTCTTGAGGGTGAAAATTAAACCAATTGAATTATTTTAAAGAGGCGAAGAGAGAGAGAGAGAGAGAGAGAGAGAGAGAGAGAGAGAGAGAGAGAGAGAGAGAGAGAGAGAGAGAGAGAGAGAAAGAAAGAAAGAAAAAATTATCCGGCACTGATTTAGAAGAAATAATCTTCATTTAATTTCGCATTTAGTCATGTTAATTGAAGTATTATTCCCTTATTAGGTATTATTTATTTTCTATGGCAATTGTGTATCCTCAACAACAAAAAAATCCAATACGAAATTCACCCACTTTACCGGACACTGTCGTGAAAAAACTAGCAGGTTAAATGGCTTTTTTTATGATTTTAATCGCTTCTCCGTTAAGTTTTCTTTCGATTTCAAGCATAAAAAACATATGTCACTGCAGACTTTCACCTCTAAAAATGCCAATTTCGAGGACACCATTAATTTACGGAAAAATTGACGTGAGAAAAAAAGTACTTTTACAAAAACCTTACTATGACCCTGATTAGAATTAAACAAGAATATTTTTTTGATTTCATATGGTGTAAAACAATATTTTGAACCTATGAACATAAAAAAAGTACTAAAAAATCTAACTAACGCTGAATACAGGGTGTAACAATTTTGAAACTTGCACCCTACTAGCTCCGCCCCTGATAAGGTTTTTGAAAATTTTAAAAGCTCATTATACTCAGCCTAACTTGGACTTTAATTAACAGGAATAAAAAATATAGCATTCTATTTAAAATTTGCGAGAAAAATGAAAAAATATGGCCTAAAAGCCGGAAGGGCCGACCGGGGCCAAAAATAAATAAGACCACAAGATGGACCATAGGGCACTTCCTATACCTAGGACTTTACAGAATTGAAAAATTCCGTCGCGTTCAAAAGTTACGAGGGGGTGGCCACCTTTTCTGAAACATACTGTATACTGTTAATAGTAACTCTAACTTGTTAAACTCCCACGCGACTTCGAAAATTCTTATCAATACAGGCAGTTTCAGTATTTAAATTTCTTTTATAACATGTTTTATCAATCTGTCCTGTGTTTGTAAAACGAAACTACAACTTCAGTTGTGAATATCTTATTAATAATAAAAAAAATAAAAAAATCTTTACGTGTCATATTTATATTTTATCATTTTTAGCATAGTGTTTTTTTTTTTGTTATGTTGATGTTTAATAATAATGTTTTTGGTTATGCATAATGTATTGGGCTGTTCGTATTTTCAATATTGTGTATTGATATTATGATATTTATGACATGTATTGTTGGCGTGTTTTTTAGCGGAGCTAGTCCTATTTACAAATGTTAATATACACACAAGCATGCAACTATGAAAGTATACTACTCTATGCAAGTATGCAACTTTACAAGTTTACCACAACTATGCAAAAAAATACAAGTATGCAACTATTCAAAAGTATGCAAGTATGAAACTATGCAAGCATACAACTATATGCAAAAGTAAGCAACTATGCAAGCATGCAACTATGAATGTATTCAAGCCTGTAGGTCTGCATTACATTCACAGACAAAAAAAAAACTACAATCTCGTCATATACGTAGTAATTTTAATAATTATAGATAATAATAGGAATAACTCTTGTTATAATTATAGCAAATAATTATATCAAAATATATAGGGTGTACTAAAAATATAAGGAGAAAAATTGGATGCTAGAGACCCTCATGTTCCATTGTGATGGTCTCGGAAAGTCTTTCAGTTTTCTCGATATATCAATATTACCCATGTTCCCATGTATACCTATCAATTTGGTCAAAAAAAAAAAAAAAATACATTGTACAAACATGACAAAAAAATACAAATTAAACGCCTTGACAAAAAAATAAAATATTAAAACAAGTGCAGGTAGTAAGAAAAGCAAAAAGATACAATACAGTCGGATCTGGATTTAAGAGAACTGCCCATAAGAGAGAGAAAAAATACGGTTCCTTGAGTTTAAAAAATAAAATAAAAAAATATGAGTGTTTCATAGACTTTTTTATTTCGTAGCCATGAAACAGGTGCTACTGTAGACGATTGTGGTCTGTGTTGTAGCCTGCCCATCCCGTGGTATGCCTCCCCTCTGATGGGCGAGAAGTGACACAATACTTCCACTTAGGTGCTGGCTGGGTCAACACGAGCGCGCCGGAATGTATCCCTTATAAACAACTGTAACCAGATTTTGAATACAACTCTTTGTCGGCGCGGGGGTTCGAATACAGGACCTTCCATATGGTGAGCGAGTACTTAACCACTGAGCTAGACGTACCCTACTATTAAGGTGAGTTCTCTTATAGTCCCTTGCTTTCTCTACTGCATCAGGATAATCAAAAAAATAGTAGAAAACTAGAAACTGTAACTAAAGCTGTTGGTGAAAAATTCGATTGCAACATTATTTAAAATGTATATAAATGTATATTTTATCAAAAGTAAAATTCCCCAAAAGAATACATAGTACCTATATAGAAGAAAATTTATAAGTAACTAAACATTGTAGATAAATATTAAAATTCATTATTATTCTCAGTCTTGGACTTGATGTTCACGGTTGTAGGACACCCTGTATAATCTGTTTTTCGTTGCTCTCGACATAACAATATTAATAATACCCCAGAAAAGTGAAAGTTCATCAACAAAGAACTTGGAGTAACAAGCCGATGATGGCTGAAAACAATAACAGACAAATTCTTAGGTATTATTAACTATAATCATTATTTTATTATTACTATCAGGGTCATACTCTGTCATCATAGATCCCGGATTTTATGAAACCGAAAATGTCCAAAACATATGAAATTGTGTAATGCAGTCAAAAGAATAATACAATTTAGAATGTAGGAAAAATACTATTCTAGAATTTAAAACGAATTAGAAGAAAATCGGGTAAGCAGTTTTGAAGATACAAGTGATTTAGTATAAAATCTCAGAACTACCACGTGTATACAATATGAAACAAGCACGAGGAAGTATTGTGTCCATAATTGGCAGTGTTTTTTTTTGCTTCTGTGATACAGCTATACAAGTAGTATGAACTAGAATTTACTAAAATAATAGAGAGAGGAACAAATGTTTTTTTTTTTTTAATAACAATAAAACAAAGATGCTTTTAGTATTTTTGCTGATTGCTAGAAGTACACAGCATACCAATCAGTAAAATACATGGCTTTTCCTTGATACATTTTTTTCTTTTATTTTGTAAAAAACATTGGTAATTTTTTTTTATATACAAAACACAAAATGTTTTTTGCTGAAATATGCAGAATTTTACGGAAATATGCAAAATTAGTATACATTGCCAAATATGCAATTATCTATTCCAATATATGCAATCGCGTAGAATCCGGACTCTAGTCATCATCATCAGCAGTAGTAGTAATCACTATTATATTTAGAATGTCAGTCGTGTTTAAATCATTTCAACAGTCTTGTTCTGCAAACCTGAAAATAAATACAGGGTGGCTGTTTTTGATGTCATGACTTACTTCATCATATCTCTATAATACTCGTATACTCCCTGTTATATGCTATAGGTACATAACTATCGAGATGCTATAGGTACATAACTATACAGCTATAGATACTATACATAAGGGTTGGGTGGAAGAGATTGCCATAAGCAATAACCCTGCCCTTTGGTTAGGGCATCTGTATATATTTTATTCATGGTAACCATGTTGTTCTTGAATTGGTAGGTATCTATGTTGTTTATATTGTTCTAAATTTTGTATTTTAATTTTCATCATTACCTCTTTTTATATAAGATGTCCTTTTAATAAAGACCTAATTAAATAATAATAATAACTTTTTGTAAGGGGAGTTAAGGGTGATAGAGTAAGAGTGTACTTGTTGAATTTTTAGGAAGAAAAATTAAAGAAAGTAGACTGAAATTTGCACACACTCTCAATGTGATGAAAACTATGTGAGCAGGTAAATTGAAAAACTTGAGTTGAGGGAAGGAGGAAAAGAGAGTTAGTTTGGTGGAGAGATAAAGTACAGGAATATTTGAGAGAGAAGGGTTTGAAGAGGGAGGACCAAGTTTAGGTGGAGAGATAAAGTAGAGGAAGATTTGAGAGAGAAGGGTTGGAAGAGGGAGGCCCAAGCTTAGGTGGAGAGATAAAGTAGAGGAAGATTTGAGAGAGAAGGGTTGGAATTGGGAGGACCAAGCTTAAGTGGAGAGATAAAGTAGAGGAAGATTTGAGAGAGAAGGGTTGGAAGAGGGAGGCCCAAGCTTAGATGGAGAGATAAAGTAGAGGGGGATTTGAGAGAGAAGAGTTGGAAGAGGGAGGTCCAAGCTTAGGTGGAGAGATAAAGTAGAGGAAGATTTGAGAGAGAAGGGTTGGAAGAGGTGTAGACAAAAATTATAGAAGAGGAGTTCATCAAAGCAACTCCAACTCCAATTAGCTTTGAGAAAAGGTACAGTGAAAGAAGAAGAAGATGCAGAACTTTTTGTGCATTTTGTACTCCCCTATACCAATACCTATTTAGCAAATATCATATTGTGAAGTACTTTTTGTGCATTCGTTACCCGGTGTAACAATATTAGCATGCGAGGTATTTGAACCCAGGCCACATAGTCACACAGGCGTTGGGGAACAATAAAGATCACACCAGGAGAGGAGATAGTCTGCCTGTAACAAGACACACAAGAGAGTTCCTATAATCCTAGATAGTAGATAATATTAAACCAACCTCTGTAGCTTGATCCATAAGGCTCTGTAGCTTGATCCATAAGGCGGCGTCCTCATGATGGTTGATCGCACATATAAATATGTAGTTCAGGACGAGCCAACTTTGAAATGAATGCCGTTGGCACCGCCCTTGATCAAGTTTTGTTTTCTTAATTTTAATATCTATGTATGTATATATTCTATGTCATTATTTTGTAAATAAAGCTTGATCCAACTTGTTTAAAGTCGGCTGGAGACCATCACTCACCCCTCCAGCTGTAGCCAAGCTGGCTACAACAACAACAACATAAGGCGGTGGTCTTGTAACCTGTGTTATTATTACCTATATAATTGAAAGCGACGGTGAAAGCCCCTTGCCCCCCCAAAAAATACAAATTCAGTTGGATCACCTAAAGTTTGGTGAAATCTGTGGGACCATTAACCGGACGGACCGGACCTTGCCGTCCGGCTAATTACCGGAGAAAGTGCCAATATGGCGGTGAGAAAAATGGCCTGGGATATTAGGATTGAATAATTAAGTTTTTGTTATATTTATGCAAATCAAGTTCTTCTTTATGTAAATCATGTTTTCAGTCCATGTTGTCTACAAGCTGTGGACCGGCTCGTCATATTTTTTTAAAAACTTTATCTCGGGGTTTTTTTTAACATGAGGTTTCTATTAGACATCCTAATGTGAATTTGTTATTGATTTTTTTTTAAGGATTCAATTTTTTGTTGTTGTAAAATTTGAATCCTAGACATATAAAAAGTTTCAATAACAAATTCATCTGTGTTTTAAGTGAGTAGAGGCTCGTCATAGTCATACTACAGTACTACAGTACTACATTCGATAATACAGGGTGTCCCACCAAAGTTGGACAGCTCGAGGCGTCCAACTTTGGTGGGACACCCTGTATACGTACAAAAAACGAGATAAAGCCACCGTCGATGTCACGTTGAATGCACCGGTCAAGCAACGTTCAGCGAGGTTAGGACTTGGATGGGTGATCATTCAAATGCTGGCTATTGCCGGCCCCACTGAGGCTTGGTTAGGTTAATTTGAGTAGGTGGTTTGTGAATTTCGAGCGAATGTAGGTTTATAAAATCCTTGTGATAAATATGACCAAAGAGACGTTAATCAGAAAAAACTAGATCTATCTTGTTTTTTAGAAAAGCTAAAGTTAAATTATCTACTCTAATGGCGGAATTAATAAGCTCTTGTAATACCTCTGTGGCGCTAAGTCACGGATTGCGTACTGTGTGAGAATTGTGAGATAGGGAAAACCGAAGCTTAGCAATGACTTAAGTTATCATATTTGTCTATTAATTTCGCCCTAAATGTATGCTGTATACTTTAAACTGATAAGTGAATAAGGAGTGCAGTATCGTGAGCATTAAAGGGCTATCTAATAAGACTGATGAAAACAATCCGCTCAGTATAGAACAGGCCAAACCTTTCAGTCTAAAACTTTCGAGGAATGTTGGAATTCAAGCAGGATTCAGGTTATGGGCGCGGTGGTTCAACAGCTAAAGTGTTTCTGACTGTTTCAGATATTCAACAGCTAAAATATTTCATTCAGAAAGAAATAATCAACAGTTTAGTCTAAAACAAATCGGAAGAGAATGCCGTTGGCATTAGCACCGCCCTTGATCAAGTTTTGTTTTATTGTCAATTTCCATGTATGTATTGTATATATTCTATGTACATAAAACTTGATCTAATTTGTTTAATAATAAGTTGTTATATTTGTGTTGATGATAACACTCTATATGGTATGGTAGTTTTTTTATGTCCTTATGTTTTTTATCTAGTTTTTATCTCCTTTTCTTTTTTCCTATTTTTCTTTCTCATCTTCTCTCTTTCTTTGTAAGTACACGATTATGTTGCTCAGCATTGTTTGTTTTGTTTTTTCTTTTCATAGAAACTAAAGAGGACAAATCATAAAAAGAGATTATGTCTGAGCCAAAACTGGGGTTGCAGAGAAGGAAATGGTATTCATAATAGTGAAAACTATAACAACATGAGCTTAACATAATAGTGAAAACTATAACAACATACTAGTATGATATAATTATACTTCGGCATTATAGTAGTAATAATAATAACACTCTTTAGTGCAAAGTAACCACCTGGCGAGATAAATTCAACTTGAAACTTCAGTTCTGAAAATATAGGCATTTGAAAACGGTTCATAATCAATGGCAGACAGGCGGACCCTGTATTTTACGGAATTCTCGTGATATACCGATGGCGATGATGCCACCATGCGAGGAGTGGCTAATTGCCATCCTAGGGGCCAAAGTGGTGACGACATGGGTTTCACTTCAAGATTTTAAAACACTCCTTTCGCAAAAACGCTGCACAGAGCTTATGGGGGCATGATTAGCTCACTAGTAAGGTACTGAGTGGTTAAGCACTCGCTTGCCATGCGGAAGGTCCCGGGTTTTAATAGCCGAAAAAAATGTATTCAAAAGTTGGTAACAGTTGTGTGTATACCTTTAACCGGGACACCTCCCTGTGGGCTCGTTTTGACCCAGCACCTAAATGGGAAGCATTGTGTGTGTGTCACTTCTCGCCCATCAGAGGGGAGGCATACTATGGGATGGGAAGGCTACAACACACCAAAAGTGTCCACAGTAGCTGTTGTTAGGATAAAAAGTAATAAGCCGATTTAGGAGCACTTATGTTATAAAAAATATATGCCTAAAGCCTATGAAAAATAAACATAATATAAATATTCTTTGCGTTTTAGCAAGAACTAATAAATAAATCAATTTTGATAAAACTGTTAAAATTATATTGGACGTAATTATTGAAACAGCTCATTTACCTATGAAATTTCGTGAAGGTAGAACTATTTTGATTGGTAAAGGAGATGATACCAATTATATTGGAAATTGGCGCCCTACCACGATATATTGTAGGTATTATTAAAATAAGTGTACCTACCTTATACCATTAAGTACTTAATAAGTACAAGTTTAAGTCTAGTTTTATTTAGACTGTCAGCGCAAGACAGGTAGTCCCATTATGCCAACAGTTTAACAAAGCACCTCTTTATTTATTTGAGTATAGATAAAAATATAGAATTAGTTATAATGAATAAATACAATGAAACCATTGAAATGGATGACAATGTTTATTTCAAATGACTTATTCTAGTTAGATTTAGAGGTTGTTATTTTAGATTTAGTAGCTTAGTAGGAACTGTAAGAAGTATCGCAGTAGATGTTACTAAACTATACAATGAAACAATTTCTATTACAGAAGTTATAAAGGAGACTATTATTTACATTTTAGACATATATATTACGTACTGTAACTAAAATGTAAATATAATAGTCAGAGGTATTATCAAAGTACCAGAGGTATACAAATTGAAGATATTGAATAGTATGTTTTTACTTGAAGATTAGGTATTTACATAATATACGTATACCTAGTACCAAGGAAGTTCCTGGTGAATATACACGGGAAGGTATAATTGAATACAAAGTACAAGTATTTATTATGGTTGACATGAGAAGTTATAGACTTTGTAGTTGGACAAGGAAAGACCTATGGACCTTGAACACAAGAGACTCAAGTCTAAATAGAATACATTATTTATATTTGCCTGCAGGTGCTTTTCTTATTATGAGTACATTTTTAGTACCAGGCCAATCACAATAGGTATAAGTAAACATATGACTATGCAGCTAAAGACGACGTTAAACCCAAATTAAAATAAAAAGATACTTGAAAAAAGTCTGGTTTATTGTTGTTATAGCCAGCTTGGCTACTGCTAGAAATGAGTGATGGTCTCCAAACAAACTGAAGAGAAAATTTGGCTCGTTCTGAACCACATATTTCTATGTGTGATCAACCATCGTGAGAACATGGGCTTTTTCTTTATAAACCATTAAATCCTTGGAAATCTGCAAGCTAGCCTGGCTTGTTAGGGTTGACAGATACGTTCTCTGCTTATAGTCCTCTAGCGAGACACTCGTCTTCTTCCTGTCTAACATTCCCCAGGTAAACACTGGTTTCTATTAAGTCAATATCGTCTTCTTCTATTTCATTATCTTCTTCATATATCTACTTGTCTTGCGCTAACAGTTTATACAAAGCATTACTTAAAATACTTATTATATCAGTTAAATTAAATGTATGCAGTATGCATATTATACCTCTTAGACCAAGAGAAAGTTTGTTGGGGTGAACAACTGTTCAATAAAATAAAATACACCATTTGACTTTAAAAAATAAAACTGTTAAAAAAGAGTTCACAGAGTTGATGCATATCATCCTGATCACAACAGCCAACTAATGTTCACAACTTGTCCAATGTCCATGTAATACACTAAGAAATCCTAAGAGTTCGGCATCATTGATTTTTTCCATCATACTTATCTTCAACGATGTCCATCAAGGCTTCAACAATTTCCATCATATCTTCCACAATTTCAATGACATATTCAGCAATTCCTTCCATCATATCTTCAGTCACTTTGACAGATATGAAGAAACGTCCGACAGAAGTGTTGAAATTATTACCATATTTGAAGGGTTTGTGGTTTGGCATTGCCAGTATTTGGCATGGATTCAAATTGTCTGCTTCAATTGCCAAAACTTATATCAAACTTGAACCTTATCGTGAAGAAGATCTCCAATTCATAAGAAGTTATGACATTGTAAAATCAACATATTGTACAGTGTTTAATGTGTTTTATGAACCCTACTTTTAATTTTTGCCGTTATAACCAGCGTTTACAGCGATAATGTTTTGATAATCCCAAAATCTCCGTTTCAACGGTCACACAACGTACTCTGATTGGTTAATTTGAATGTAATAGGTAACCAATGTAATACTCTGATTGGTTAATTTGAATGTAATAGGTAACCAATCAGAGTGAGTTGTGTGGCAGGGGAAGGAAGACTTTGGGATTGTGAGAGTGCTTTCTGGAACGAAGGCTTGACTTAACAACTCTTGACCTCTCTTCGTTTGGTCAGTAATACACATCAAACAGTCTTTTTAACGATCCATTTCAAATTATATATCATTCGCAATACCAATAATATCGTCTTATTTATACTGCCCGGTTAGAACTAATGAGTCCCATTATTTCAGCAGTAAGTCCAAGACATATTATTATGTGGTGAATGGGAGGATAACTTGTTATGTCCGAGCTGGGTTTCGAACCCGCCACTTCTGGATTATCCGTTAGAAGCCCTAACCACTGAGCTACCGGGACAGGAGTTAGACATCTATAGAAACTATGCAAGTAGGTTAAGAAGGTTCTCTCATTGGCAATTCCTAACCCTGCTCAATAACTTCTCTATCATCTACTGTGAAGGTTGAACTAATGAAAGAAAAACCGCAACATTGCGATATTCAAATGAACTACTTGACAATGCTTCTCTTCGTAGGCAAAATACTTGGTAAGTTATTGTTACCCACTATATGTATGGTGAGTTTTGTATACAGGGTGAACTGTTTGGGTCAATCCAGTGGAAAAAATCTCACACTCCCAAATGGGTGTGACAAAAATTGCAAGTGAGTATAATTTTAGACCCAGAATTCTACTTGGAATTCAAAAATATCATAAAAACTAGGTAGTGTCAGTTTAAATTCCAAGGTTGACCTTTAAATGGCCTTGAAGGGGTCATCCAAGAAACTTCTCAAAGTCAACATTATTTGTCCTCTTTAGAGTTATGACAATTATCCATGCACGGATTTTTTCTATCGTCAGTAGTTCTCGAGATATTTGTGTCTCGTTGAATGATGGGACACCCTGTATACTACTTGAAGATAGTATCTACTTTGTACCTCTCAACTCCCAAGAGTCTCAAGGCAAGAAACCACAAAGGTTAAGAGTATGATAAATTAACCGAGTGACAATGTTTTATTTTCCTATTCAAAACAGGAAGGTAGAGAGGATGTATTATACTGTAACTAGCTAAAACCCGGCATTTTGTCGCCGTTAAGGTTTTGTTCCGTGGCTGGTGTCCAACTTGAAAATGGTTAGACATAGTTTTTGATAATTTACTAGGTAGTTTGACGGTGGTTCAAGGGGGGGGGGGGCAACTCTCATGAAAATTTCAATATCTGTTACCGTTTGGGCTGTGGTATTGTAAACAGACAACCCATAAGAGGACATAGTCAGCAAGACACGCATAGATTTGAGTTTTATACATTGATATAATAAGTATACATAGTACATAATATTATTTTATGTCGTGTAATATAATAATATCGCCTTATTTATACTGCCCGATTAGGACTATTAAGTCCCATTATTTTAACAGTAATTCCAAGACGTATTATTATGTGGTAAAAATCCCAAATGCGAATATAATTTGTCTTGTCCCGGCTGGGTTTTGAACCCGTGCCCTCTGGAATCTCTGGATTCACAGAGTGCCGCCTTTACCACTGAGCTACCGGGACTGACAAATACCTATAGTTCAGGTTTATTTATTTCATGGTACTTTAAGTACATGATCGAAATTGTGAGTGCGTTTCAAGGCAAAGAACGACAAGATAGGTCAAGATGTTGATATTCACCACGTGACAGTTACTTCCTATGCAAAAGAGATAGGTACATAGATACCAACAATATACAATATGGCCTTTATATGACATGCAAGATAAATATCTTGCAAACATTTGTATACATATAGTTGACATTGTACAGCTATTGCTTTCTTTATTATTATTTCTTGTTTCATTCTCGTCTCTTTCTTGAAAATTCTACTGTGATAATTTTGACTTTTGAATTTTTCAATTACTTGTAAGCTTTTATTTTACTGTTTATTAATTGTATTAATATTGTATTGTCTATTGTAACTATGTATAAAGGGCTTGACCCGTAATTATACGTCCGTTCTGCGGATTATTATATTAAGATATACCTACTAAGCATATTCTAGTATACCAAGATAGTCTATAGTACTTTATTAAGATTATGTATCTATGTACCTATAACTAACAAGAAAATATCACGCACAAGAAAGAATGTTTACATAAATTAATTGAATGACAATGCTTTACTTCCTACCTTCCGAGGCGAAATAGATACAGCCAATATGTCGATACCTTTTTGCCAAAATGTGAAATATCCAAAATTTCAATTTTCGTTTTATTTTAGATTCTTAATCAGTTTTAAAAGCTCTTTCGAATGAACTCACGGCCAAGTTTCTATCTAGTATAGTTTTAATTATAAGTTTTCATTTTTTTGGGTCAAAATTTGAGATTTATCCAGCCAAAACGTGAAATGTTTTCGTTTTTTTCTTTTACATTACACGAGAATGTGAAAAATCCGTAAATATATCGATACCTTTTTGCCAAAATGTGAAATATCCAAAATTTCAATTTTCGTTTTATTTTAGTGTCGCTTTTCACAATTGAGAAGTTGAAAAAGAATTCGCCAAAAAGTGAAAAACTCCATCTTTCTTTGTCTAAGTATTAGCCTTTCTTCCTAGTTTTTCTTTTCAGATGTTCTCATTACTATTTAAACATTAAAGGATTGTTATTAAAAAACAAAACAACAGGATTTTCAAAGTGCTATACGAGTATACGTTAGTGCGGCTAAAATACCTTCCATTCGATTCAGGGTTTCAAACTATCTATGTCCGGATTCAATTTCCGCCGCAATAATGATGAATTTTGTGTATTCATTAATATAATAGGGCCCGCCAAAAAAAGGAGCCACTCAAAATATCTAGAGAACGGATTAAAATTTTAAAAAATGCTAAAACACGTGTACCATTCTATAGCAGGGGAAACGTTTTCTTCTAGGTATTGGTTTTTTATCATTACCAGGGGCGGCCCCAGGGGTGTCAACTTTGGAATCTTAAAAGGAACCACCATATTTGTAAGACATTTCCAAAAAGTAGTTGACATTAAAAGTACAGGGTGCGCCAGAATAACCTGACGAGTTTAAAATGTTAACTATCAAGTCATAACTTGTCGTAGATGGTTGATGTTAGTGTCATTTTGTTTCCAATAAAAGCGGATTTAGTTACAATGGAGTCGTGGACACATGCGCATCGTGCTTTTGTTGTAGAGACATTTTTTAAAAGTGGTGATTCTGTGGCAATTACTCAGAGAAAGTTTCGGACTCACTACCGAATTAAATCTCTCTGCTTGTGACTATTTTCTTTGGGGTTACCTCAAAAGTAAAGTCTATAATATGCATAAGCCAAGGACTGTAGATGACTTGAAGACACTAATTGTTCAAGAAATTCGTGCAATACACCTGAATATGCTTGAGAAAGTCATGGACAATTTTTCGACCAGAATTGACGAGTGTATCAGAAATGGAGGTAAACATTTGACCAACATTATCTTTCACAAATAATTCAAATATTCAAAAAATCATGTATTAAAATAAATCCGCATGTCTTTTCTTTCAAACAACACAAAAAATTATTGTTCTACCTTAAAATTGCTTGTTTAGTATCATTTTTAAAATCGTCATATTATTCTGGCGCACCCTATTTTAAGACCTATTTTTAAGTTTTAGATTTCTAATCAAAACAGGGCCGGAAATAATGTATGTATATTTTATTTCACAAGTTTCAGTAATTTTTTTTAAGAAGTTAATTGTTTTTTTGAAAGAAAAAAAAAAATAGATATGAATTTTCTGATTTGAAATAAAGAAATTTTCATGTCTTTTTGATACCGTTAGTTAGCTTTACCAGGGTATGTGTCAAGGGTCAACTTTTTTTCAATAATGTAAAAACCATCCTTTTCCGAGTATAGGTAATTTGTGTTAAATATATGCAATGATTCATGTTAAATTTAAAATAAAACAGGGCCGGATTCACTTCAAATGAATGTGAAAAATCTGAAACCTACGTACAGTCCTAGTGTTTGACCCTGTTTTCAAGGGTATCTTATATTAAATTTAGATGAAGCAACAACACTTATTTAGAATCTGTGCTAAATAAGTGTTGAATAAGTTTATATCTATCAAATAATTATGTCTGCCTGTATGTCCGTCTATTGTATATCCGTAGGTCTGTCTGTCTGTTTATATGTTTTTTTGTACTTAATGATGAATGTGCTTGACTACGAATAAAAGGGCGACTCATAAATTTATATAGGTACATCAAAGAGTTATGTCTGTCGGTCTGTATTACAATTAAAATTACACCTCAATCGTCTATATCGGTAAAGTTCTCTGAAACATATAAGATTTCTATTAATATTTGTACATCAATTAGCGGTTTTTTTTGGAATTATGGGTTTGAAGTGCCCATTTTGGGGCTATATAAGTACTCAAAGCCACACCTGCCACCAAAGACGAGAAAAACAAGATCAAATTCATACATCAAAATTGGCCCAGTGGTTTAGGCTGTAGCCCGGTCAAGATCGAATAAGAACATCAAGCAGCAGAAAGTGAAAAATGGTTTTTTTCACCATTGATTATCTCCGGTTTAAATCAAGCGTTTTTGATGATACTCTTATTAATCTTCATTTGAAAGCTTGCTTTTTTTCCGTAAATAATTCATCCTATGTAGTGTTTCAGTTTTCATTCATCCTTTGTTGTTATTCCGATACAGAGGCTTGAAATTGGCACTTTGTGCTGTGACGTATAATATCTCTAGGTGCGCTCTTCTAAATTTTTGACTTGGCGTTGCGGAACGCGATCGCGTTCTTTAATAATAATCATTATTACAGTTACTATACGCACAAATTATGCACTATTTATTCTTCTTATATGTCTCTTTTCACAAATTTATTGTATTCCATGTGGCACTTTTTACATTTTACGTAAACCACTTTTACTTAAAACCCAAAAAATCGAGCGTTTTTCACATTCTGGTTTATCAGCCTGAGGAAAGGAGTGGACTTTTCACATTTTGGCTCAACCATCTTTACTTAAAACCCGAAAAATCGGGCGTTTTTCACATTCTGGTTAGTAGGCTGAAGAACAAGAGTGGACTTTTCACTTTTTGGCGAATTCTTTTTCATCCTCTCAATTGTGAAAAGCGACACTATCTCAATAACTAAAGGCATTTCACTGTTAAAATTATCAGGAATATTTAAAGCAAACAAATTCAAGTATTATATCCAAATTTGGTATAAATCGTACGTGGGACAATTGAGTAATGAAACTTTTTTTGAAAAAAACAACTTTTTATTTTTTCAAACCTCTCTCCTGAAAAATTTGATTTTGGCGCAATTCACATTTTGGCAAAAAGGTATCGAATGTATTTCTCGTATAGCTT